>JAOTRI020016400.1:0-18814 GCA_028564885.2 Zoanthus sanctaehelenae | reverse complement strand
AGAAACTTACATTTTTTACTGACTGTGTCAATGTTTTTCTCAATCATTAAATGTATAGTCCCATTCGGATTTTTTTTTTGTTTGAAATTAACATGAAATTTGTTTTGGAAATATTTAAAGATAATTTATTTGCTTTGAACCATAAAGCAATTTTAGTTAACTCATCATTTGCTATTGTAAAGAAATGGTTTAAACTGTTATGTTTGTAAAATATATTGGTGTCATCTGCAAATAATGTGAAGAAAAACACATTTGAGGAAGTACTTATGTCATTGATGTAGATCAAGAATAGAAGTGGCTCAAGTACTCACCCCCTGTGGAACCCCACATATAATGTCTGACATTAAGTTAGAAAGCAGTTGCAGAATTAGGCTCGGTATCCAGCCGCTGTTCGGGGATGAGCCCGCGCACACCCCGAAAGACTTTAGGCGGTAGGTAACGTCCAAATCAAAATGATTTTATGAGCATGATAAGAATTTCTAAAGTCCACGTAGCGTTATTTGGATAACATGTCCTTATTTTGAAACCCAAAGTTGATCATTGGAATCAACTGCGGTTCAATATTGAACCATTTTTACCTCCGATCCACAGTCAACATCTTGGATTTTGGAAACCAATAAGGTTGAATATTGGATCCATCCTGACCTATAGGATCCCCAGTCTACATCATATAGTTTGGGATCCACTGAGATAGATTATTCAATCCATTCTTATCTAGGATCCACAGTTCACATAATGGACTTTGGAATCAACTGACGTAGAATATTGAATCCATTCTTACCTAGGATCCACAGATTACATCATGGACTTTGGAATCCACTGACAATATTGAAACTATTCTTACCTAGAGTTCTGGTATGTGGATTCCCCTGAAATGGAATATGTTAAAACCAGACTTACCAGCGGCGCTTCAAAATCCAAGACTGTCACGTATCACCATACATGTGTGAGAAGTGTCTTTAACGAAGCAATGCAAATTATTGCATATTTTCATATTTCTTGCTTCTATCACCTATTACAATGTATAATATTGAAGGATTATGCGTTTGGTAGGAAATTGTAGGATTTTCCCCAGGGGTTCTGTTGGATTCCTACAGCACAAGCCAATGAAAATGCAGTTTTTTTATTGACATAAGAAATTGCTTAGCTACACATGTGACGACAAGGACCAGATGTTCAGAACCCATCGTTTCTACTTTGTGTTTTAAAGTGCGGTGTTGTGAAAATGGGTCCAAAAAAAAAACCTAAAAACTTTAAGGGCAATAGTCCAAACGTGGAATATTTAAGGAAAGGTTCTGGTCCTAATGGTTCCAACGACCTTAGCGAGGCCCTGTCTCATGACCTTGCAGCTGGTAGGCGTTTAGCTGCACGGAACTCCTCCATGTCATTGGATGCGCGTACAATGCGCTTGTATGAGACGCGACTCATGCATTTGGAGGAGTTCGCCAGGTCACAAGGAGATAGTGCTTCTCTTTGTGGACCCGATAAAAGGCCGTTTATGGCAACAACCGTCCTGACTTTTTTGCGTAAGTACTTATTGTATACAACACAATTCTTGCATTTCAAAGGTAATAACCTTTTCCTGATGGCTTTTTAAATTTATTTATTTTCATTCTCAGAATTAGTTTCTTTTATAGTCTTTATCATCTGTCATTATAGATCATTATATGCCGGTATATCGTACGAAGAAATTTTAATTAAAACTAAAAGGAGCAATGCGATCAAAGTGAAAGAATTCATTAAATTTTTGTATGTATAGTTTGAACAAAACCAAATCTATTTCTGATTCAAAACCAGTTTTAGCTCTCGCATAGCGCCAACAAGCATAAAGTAATAGAAAAGAAATAATTTAGAGAAGTGTACATTTGCTTGCCAAAAGAGTTACTTCGAGCACAAAAACATTCGCTAGCAGGAGGTGCAAAATGATATGCTGAGATAAACTGAGTTGTATGCATCAATTATCACCCAAACGTAGGTGTTTTTTATTGTTTGTCTACTCGAAAACAGTGGGCCTCTTTGCCGTGACATAATAAAGTTACCTTAAGCCCGGTTTTCATTTAATCGCTGGGATCGCCAGGATCGCTAAAAAATTTGTTCAGCGATCCTGGCGATCCCAGCGATTGTGTGATTTCCATATGATCGCTGTGATCGCAGAGAAAGAAAAAGAGCGTCGAGAAGGCCTGAATTTTTTCCCGCCTCTTCCGGACTCTTGTCAAACTTGTCGGTTACTTTTCTCAAACAGTTCATCTTTGTGTGTATATTTTTGTAGTTTTTGCTAAATTTGTTATATAGGCTGTCGTACTTTTGCGCTTCGTCCATAAAGCCAGCAGCATCGGCAGAACCACGCTCTGAAGCCATTTCAAACTATACGTTAAAAATGTCAGTCGAATTCTGGAATATTATAAGCACGAGACTGATTTGACGCCAAACTCGTGCCTGAAACATGATGCGTTAACACTGAGTTATTTAACTATCGATCGCTGGGATCGCTGAATCAGTGAATGTGATTTACATTTTAAATTTTTTATATGAATCTCGGTCGCTACGATCGCTGAGTTAGAACCAGGTTTTATATCGCTGCGATCGCTGTGATCGCTAGTCTCCTTCGCAGCCGTCATAGTGTCAGTCTCTCCGCGAACGGAGAGACTGACACTAAGACGGCTGCGAAGGAGACTATGTGATCGCTACCAAAGATAAAATTTGATTTCCATATTATCGCTGGCGATCGCAGCAATTATATGGATACCGGGCTTAGGATTACATTTCTTCTTTCTAGATATTTTCAGCCTGCACTCTTACTTGCGCGTCTCTATAATGCTTCCATCTTCGCTCTCCTGGCTTTGTTGCAATTTTAAAGCTAAATTCAACTAAAGACCTATGGAAATTTGTCATCTGATTTTTTCATTATCAGCGGATTTTGTTTCACGTGTCTTAGCACTAGTAGTTCGTCGTTCTTTGAATATTGATGGCTTTTCTCAATGATAAAGCAATTATTACTAACAAGAGGATTTTCCGTTTTGATTGAGTGTTTTGTTTTTCCCAATGCATTTTACGTTGTTCTTGGATAAGATCCCTATTTTCTGAGAGTTAAAAAAAGGTGTGCACTATTTCTTTCTAAAAAATTTTTGCAATGAGAGACAAAACTTGATGAAAATCTCCCACACTGAATTTACTCTAAGTTAGTTTTATGTTTCTATTCGAAGCTTTATTTTTCTGTTCGAAATTTTGTTCCTGTTTCAATTTTTTTCTGACTCTAATTTATTTTTCTGTTCCAAGTTTTGTTTCTGCGCGGTTCCAAGTTTTTGTTTTGTGTATTGCACTTGTGGGCCACCGTAAGTTAGTTTATACGAGAACTAATTTTAATATTTCCATTTGAATTTTGCTTGGTTATTATGTTTGTTCTAATCGTTTTTTCCAAAAAAGTATTTGTAAATCTTAAAAGGGACATGAGAACCTTTTTAAGTGTTTGATGTATGCAACTACGATTTAAGAACTTTGGACCCTTCAAAATCATTGGCCATTTTCACACTATTTCTTTTTTACGGTGTAGAATTTACATTTTTATTACCAAATTGTTTCTTTAGAAACACCGATGCATCTCAAACTAGCTTACCGCTAGTTATTTTTTCATTTTCACACTAGACAAATTGTCTCAGACGAATAAATCGACTAGTGTGAAAACGGGACATACAAATTTTCAGACGAACAAATCGTCTAAATTTTTCCGTCTATATAGAGGAACAAACGCAGAAGAACAAGTCGACCAAAAATCTCCCTAACTTCACACTAGACGATTTGTTGGCCGCTAGGGACCTGCAGTAGAAAAAGAGCGGTAAAAAACTAAAATTGTTATTGTGGGAGGTTTGACCACAATGTTTTCCAATTTGGTCGTCTCGAATTTACATTAGACGAACAATTTGTCTAGACGATTTGTTTCTCTGCTAGTGTGTTCATCTTTATAAGCGCCAGTTCTATATGGGCCCACAGTAATGAATATTTAAAGCTAAAGCTAAAATCTTGAGAACGTAAAAGTCTAGATGTCTATATTTATTGTCAATGGAAGATGACGGTGGGGCCATTATATACCTATCCCTCTGTCAGCACACCTTAATTAGAATATTGAAAGTAAAAGCTACTAATAATAAGAACGTAAAAGTCAAGGTTTCATATCTTGTAACCTGAAAGTGGACTTGAGTTTTGTGTATATTGTTTGAATATCGATCAGAGAGTGGCTAATATCTCGTTTAACTACAACGAATTGTATTCTAACCTTGTCTTAACTTTGAAAAGTGTCCTTTTTCCTATTGTTGGCGTGTATGTTTGATCTTAAGTTCGACTTTATGTAGTAATGGAACAATATTTTTTTTGGTATAATACAACGCATACAATTCATTGTCAATTCACTAGGTAAAATAGTGAAATTGTTAATTACTATTGTTTATTACTTTGATTTTACAGAAAAAAAAGGTGAGAGAAAAGGGAAAAAAATAGGTCGTTTGGTTTGTGAAGGACGCAAACCACCGGTCCTCAACGGTTATGCGTCCGCATTCCGTTACTGGTTTAATGCTTTTGGGCACAGTGGCCCCTATATAGAAATACATAAGAAGGACAAAGAGGGAAAAATAATTGAGATCATTCCCAGCGGTGATCCGATGTCTTCACCTGGTAATTACCCTTTTTGCCCTTGTTAGCACAAATATTGCCTGCTTATTGGATTGTTTGAGTCGGATATATCCCCAGAAAATACTTAACTAACATCCAAATAATAAATTTTCTCAGAGGTAAAGCAAACCCTAAAGCAGCTCCTCAAGCGAGCAAAGAGGCCAACCTGCAGTGACCTGAGGAAAGGCAGGAGACCTTATGAGGTGAAACGAGCCCCTGCCTTCACATTAGAAAACCTAAAGAGGATGCGGGTTTTTTGCCACAAGACTGTGGAGGTTAGCAGACAAACAGGCTTGCGTAAATGTATTCAATTCGTATCGATTTTAAAATCCTTAATTCTCCTCAGTAAAAATAGATATCTTCGCATTCGAGTAAGAGCTTTACTGTTTGTACTTCTACAAATTAATTAAGATAGCCTTTTACTTGTAACATTTCATAGGAAATGACGAATTTTATCTTCTTGTACTGACAATCTTTCAATCATTCTCTCCTGCGTATATTTGTGAGTTACTTTTTTACACAATCTAAGTGAAAACTGGGTTACCCTAGCGCCCATGCAATATATTTTTTATTAATAAAATGTAACACTCTTATTTTGCAAAAGAATATTACATTTCTGGTATGAGTAGCATTTTCCATACCCTGAATTTTAGTGAAGAGATATCGTGCTTATCTATAGAGATAGTGGCACGGCGGCGCGAAGGTGTTATTTTTAAAAGAATATAATTCGGCAATCGCGTAATATATTCCTTTTGCAAAATATTCAACCTTGAAACAAGAAGAAAATAGATCAACATCGTTGATAGTTAGAAAACGATCGATATTCAATAGTAACTTAAAATGACAGCAAGTAATGACACCTTTAGACATTGGCCATTAAAACTTTTTATTTTGTTTTAAATTTCAATTGTAGCTTATAAAGCATTGATAAAAGCAGAGACAACACAGCACAATGGAATTTACCTGTTAACTCTTTATCTCATTACGACATGCTCCCTTGGTTGCAGGGTTTTCGTGGACTGTGGCTGTGGACGGTGACGCTCTTTTCTTTTGGGCTATTTCTACGCGGAGAGGAACCGTTAAGGTTAAAAATAAAACATTTGAAGCTGCCAGATAATTATAATGGTTAGTTATTATAAATGCAAACTAAAACTGATGTAATGTTAGTAAGTGTATAAGAAAGAGATTTTCAACGACCGCGGACTACGTACAAGACCTATAATTCTCGTGACTAAGCACAAGTACAAGTAGTTGTTTCTATTTTGAAAAAAATTAAAAATGATCGTTGTATTTTTAACTAGATTCACAATTTTCTTCACGCTTTTTTACTACAACTCGCCTCCTTATACCAACAAAATAATCTAATTGTACGCCATTAAATGATAGTGATCACATTTCGAGAAACGATGATTAACAAAAAAAGATAAACTTGTTTAAACATGTCAAATTTATGAAAGCAACGTAACACGCATACCTTACGTGATGATAAGTAAGTAACGTGACTCCATCTCACACTTTTAGTTTTATGTTTAGTTTTTAAAAAATGTACTTCTTACACTCCGTTTGCTATGTAAAAATACTTTTGTTTTTCTGAAAGGATAGGAGTCAAGTACAAATAATATATTTTAATTATCCACCGGGTGTGAGATAGGGATAGGGATGATTGTCAGATAATGTGAGTAATACACTGAAAAATACCAAAGCGTAAAAGTTTCATCCCTAAAAAATACCTCATATCAAAAAGTGTTCCTTAAAAAAAAATACTAAAACAGGAGGAAACCAAAAAATGACTTCTTTCGTATTTGGGTCCCTAAAAATACTGTTTCATTAAAATAACTTCGATTTTTTGACCCCTAAAAAATACGGCGATCATCCCTATTATACCAATATAGGGAGTACCCCCAATTTTTACTAGCATTTTTCTGCTCTCTTTACGCTGTCATTTAAAAAAGGTACTTTTTTGTTCTTTTAAGACCTTTTCCATGTTTAGATTTCATTAACCTAGCCTTTTGAAAATGCACTCTGAGAATTATGTTATATATATAAATCACTGTTATTTATTGCGTTTACAAGTGCAGTATAACAGTTGAATCTCGTTATTTCGAAGTCCCAAGGGAAAGAGAAAAATGTTCAAAATAACGGTGTTCAAAATAACGGGGTTCAATCGTTATTGTATTGCTTAATTGATTCTGAGTTTAATACAGTCAGATCAGGTGAAGTTCCACATAGGATTGACGTAAAAATTCCGTGGTCCAAAGCTGACAGGAATGCCAAAGGTAAATTGTTGTGTACAAAATATTATCGTCTATTTTGATTATCATTTTACAACAAAATGATCTTTCTTTCTCATCCTAAAACTATATGCCCGATGTATCTATTTTTTTATAATTGATTACAAAAACATTTAAAATCTCAACTGTTATTGTTGTGAACATTCAATGGTCAACAACTTAAAAATATATCTAATTTACCCACTATATTTCATTGGTGCTTGTTCACATTTTTCTAAAAAAATAATTGATAATGGTCTTTAGTAAAACTTTAATCTTTCGCAATATCACTTCATGCAGGTGTTGTGTTGTCGTTGTGGGCCAACCCACTGAATTGCAAACTTTGCCCTGTTACGGCTTTATGTACATGGTTGATGCAGACAGGTAATTTTTACTACAAAGCTGTTATTTTTTATATTTATTTATATAACAAAATAACGGAGGCAACATGGGCCAAGACAGATTCTACCACACGGAGGTCTTATTAATGTAGGTAATGCAAAATTAGTTCAAATATTTTTTTTATTGTCATAGTTTGTATAATAGTCAATGTTTAAAGACTTTCTAACCTTTCCTTTGTATTTTACAAAAAATGATAGTAACTCCCAAATCAGACGATTAGCCTCCAGGAATGCCTTAAAAGAGCAGTTGTTAATTTCCTCAGTTTGTTTTCTTTTTTGGTTGCTTATCATTTAATACTTATAGAAAACGACAAAAACAGTTTGTCGATTGAATAAGCCAAGTTCCGCAATTTGAGTAAAAAACTAATTTTAAAGTCTCTTATTTTAGAATGTAGGCATTGTGTTTTTAGACTAAACCTGAATATTAATTTTAAAATTTCCCAACAGCAATGACTCCTAAATTAAAATGCTTGTGTTTCGACACTCGCTCGCTCTCGCGCCCCTTACAATAAAATTCTGCGTACGGGCCTGCACAATGACACTAAAACGATTCAATGAAAATATCATCATAACCTATCTACATCTCTTCACTTTTCTTTGTTTTTTCATATTTTGTGGTGCTATTAAATGCTCTCATTTTTATTTAAAAATTTTGAATGTCATCTTTCGCGAATTGAATACGCCGCGAATAAGAAGCAAAACTTGAATTTTTAAAATTGTTGTATTTTTACGTGTCTTTAGATACGTTATTTTTTAGTGGCAGAAAGTGTGATAAGACACTGTTGATTATATTATAAATATGAAAACGACAGTCGATGTAACAGAATAATATAATAGAGTTTGTTTTCTCTTGTTTAAATTCAACATCGACTTTAACACTTGAAACGCGCCCAATTTATCGTTCTCTCTATATTTATATATCTATAAAGGAATCAAAAAAGGATACCTATTTCCAAGGGTAGCCAAGAACAACGTGTCATTGTGCAAAAGAAGTCCTGCTGGAGTTTCCAATTACAGAAAAACATTTCGTCAGGTGTGTAAATTGTGTAGTAAATTTTGTAGTTTGCACCATTTCATATTTCCATGTTTAGTTAATTCAGTTTTAATCTATTCAATTAGTATAGGTAATAGCATTATTTGTAGTGATATTTGGCATAAATACCACGAGCTCGAGTGATATTTCAAAATTGTTATAGGTAATTTCACGAGACGTTAGGCGAGTGAAATTTGAGACAATTTTGAAATATCACGAGTGTTATTTATGCCAAATATCACGTACAAATCCTGCTATTATTTGTTTATACTGCTACATAAGAAATGTTTTGTAACGCATGTAATTTTCACATGTAGGTATTTCAAATTAAGCTGAAATACTACTGCTCTAAGCCAATCAAATTGCTGAGATTTCTCATGTTGTAGTATAACATTGGTTATTACACTTACAATACGATACGCACATGCACACGCATATAGACTATAGCTAGTCAAGGCGGTTTACGTTTGTGAAATTATAATACAAATATTAAAAAATAAATATAATTAAATTTTATTTTCAAATTTAAACGCTCCCGTTTTTAAAACAAGGCATGTTGCGATTTTGCTTCCTTTAAAATAATGTGGTGCGGCAAAAGGTAACCCACTCTTTGTAACAGATCATCAATTACTTCGTAAATTAGTTACCATGTATGCAAATACACTTAAGGTCGTTTGTTACCCAGCTGCACTTTCCAGTTTATTGCTGTCTCTCTTTGCTTATAGTGCTATATAAGTAACTGCTGATTTTGATAAAATAACATTGACTTTAGATGTGCCAACATCTCTTCGGAAAAAGATTTACAACCCATTCCATACGGAGATCCGCAGCTCAGTGGGCCGCTAGATGTGGAGCTGATGACAGCACCATCAAGAGATCTGGAAGATGGTAAGAACTGCACATTGTATATTTATGTATATATAGGGAGATAACAGGAAAGGGGCTTCATGGGTTAAGGGGTTAAAGGGTAGAGGTACAGAAGTGTTGAATACTCTGCCAAAGTTACAGCATACCCCTTTCCTGTTAATTTTCTTCATATATATATATATATTTGATGACACAGTCTCAAAACGAACAGAGAAGAGGATGAAAATGACAAAAATCTTCAATCTATTTTTCCCATTATTACAACGACATTGCAGAGCACCTTAAGAGATCAGTCACCTAGGAAACCGTGCAAGGTTTACGACAAATCAAACTAAATAAAGCAAATATTATAAAAATTCTTATAAGCCGCCCTTCTCCTCCCTTGGTTATAAACACGTCCGCTGGAGCCTATATAATTTCGTCAATGAAATAAAAGTTTAACATTTCTAAAGGCCCTGTGACTTAATACGACATTTAAATTATTCTCAAAGACATTTTGATTAGAATGATTATAAGTTGTATAGCCGGGATATTTGGGATATTATTTTTAATTAATTTTAAACGTATATTGATAAAGCTCTATTACATTTTCATTGGTTGAGTTACTTCAATTGTTTTTGTGCAGGAAATCGAATACATTTGAAATTTATACTCAAGACGCTAGGGCACAAGTCATCAAACATCAGCATGACGGACAACCTGTGGAGGACCATCTGATGTGGATGTTCAAGCCCCTTCGATGAAAACAATAGGCCTTTTGCAGCTATAGAGATCATGTGGTACAAAATAAGGGCATACTCGGGAAAGCAAAAGAATGAGCAAGACAATACAAACACAATTAAATTGAATAATGTAATTTTTCTTTGTTTTACATTTCTCAGTCAGTAGAGACTGACACATTCTTTTGCCCTCTTCCACCATGGTATATTTTGTACCATGTGATCTGTAGCTACAAATAGCCTACTGATTGTTTGTGTACCGTTTAAAGAATTGAATGGACTCAGGCGGGCTCGTTCATATCCCAATATAATTTTGAAGTCAACCTCCTGTCTTTATCCCGACTCAGAAATTTACGGTGGCCCTTTAAGGGACATGCTATACTTCATTTTGAAACGTCGATTTTAATATTCGAACTTCAACTTTTTCATAGTAGATACATAGGTAGCCCAAGCTCGGTATGTGAGTATTGTGACTTTTTGGACTTTTCGTTGAACAATTTATAGAGTTTGTATTTATGAGAGTTTTCTCAGGCTTATCAATTAATGCTAAAATAAGATGTAAATGTAGAAATGAACTTCACTTACTTCTACGTACGGCTGTCTTCGTCTTTTCTGTGCAATCGGAGCTCAAACTGTATCCGTTTTAATTTAGATGCGTTTGTCGGTTACGAAATTTTACGGTGTCATTATTGGGTTGTCAGTTCGTTTGATCAGTTTAATTATGAGACGAAATAACAACCAACGACATAAAAACATTTTGTAACCAACAAACCCGTCTAAAACGGATATAGTTTGAGCTGCGATTGCACAGAAAAGATGTAAGTGAAGTTTATCAGTTCCACATTTACATCTTATTTTAGCACCAATTTATAAGCTCAAAGTTAACTTTCCCAAACAAAGTCTATAAATTGTTCAACGAACAGTCACATTCCGAGCTTTGGTTGTCTGTGTCTCCCCTATGAAAATAAAAGTCAAAGTTTGAAAATGATAGATGTGGTCTTTTTCATTAAAATAACAACGGATTGGAAGAACTTGTATTTCAAAATTCTGTCGATATGACGAGTGAATTGTGTCTTCCCATTTCCAAAAACCTAACATTATAATTACTTTGTTTTTAAAATGCAACAGATACCAATTGCTATAACACCTACAAACAACCAATAAAGTTAATGGCTGCAGCATGAAGTTTTCACCAATCGGTAATAATTCGGAACAAAATTGCTTTTTCGGGTTATTTGCAGGTTGCAAAGAAAACATTTATGTTTTTCAAAACTTTTGTTTTTCAGATTGTAATCGGGCGATAACCTAATATTTCAGATAACAGTTTATTTGTTCTTTGTCAAACGTTTTGGCACAGGTAATAAGAAACGAGTTGTCACAGGAAGTAATTTTTGCGATTTGAACAAAAGTCCTCAAAAAGCGCCAAATTAGGTTACTGCTTTATGTTTCTTCTTAGGTCTAGCTCAAACGTCGAACTTCACATGTAGTGATTCTAATCCAACTTTCCAAATTTTATCAGCTAGGAAGAGTTATTTTATCTATCTATTAAACTAAGTGGAAATAAAATTTTTGTTGTCAAAGTAGTTGTTTCAAATTTTAGGGAGGACTAAGGGACGAACCATTAGACTTGGTGGGAGGGGGGGTGGTCACTGCCAAAAAAAATGCATGCACAAGGATAATGTCAAAAAAAAAATTCATGCAAGGACTTAACTGCCAAAAAAAAAATCTTGCAAGGCAATGGGGCAAATTTGCATATTAAAAATATGTGAAAAAAAAATCCTGCAAGCACCATATATCAAAAATAAAATCATGCACAGCAAATTCACCCGCAAAAAATACATGCTCAGTGCTTGTGACCACCCCCCCTCCCACCACATCTAATGGTTCGCCCCTAACTTACAAATCATTAAGGGTCAACAGGTTCTTGTTTAAAGGGGGTCTAAATGAGAACAATTAAGTCAACATGTTCTTGCTTAGAGGAAGTCTAACTATCAAATTTTAGGTTAACAGGTTAAAAATAGGTTTTTCCTCAAACGATTTTAATGCTGCTGATTATCTATCCTCCTGCCTTGATTCCAGTCCTTATTTCTTGCCCTTTCTGACTCGCAGTTGCATAGTCTGCCTTTCTTCTGTCACTTCTCTGGATGGCTGTTCATTCCCCCTCTTTGACCTTTTAGATACTGGCTCGCCAAGATTTTCATCATCTGCAAATACAATAGCATTTATCTGTCTAAACTATGAACACATGCAATATACGGATGCTGAAAAGGATACCAAATCCTAGTAGGATTTACTAGTAATAAAAATGTGTTGCACCGGTTAAAAGCTCAACGTTTTGATTGAATCTACAGTCTTCTTCAGGATAAAAGGTTGTGGTAAAAGTTTCTAACAAAGCGTTTTAAAAAGTTCGAAAAAGTGAATATAATTAAAGACTATTTTTTTTCTTTCTCAAGCATATATACTCCCGAGGGAAAAATTTCCCATCTTCTGTTCTCGATTCAAGTTTCAACGCGTCAGGACAAACATTAATTTCCGATGCCACCAAAAGGCGCCATTGACGCCACTTCTCACACCGTCTAGGGATTTACTAGTTTTACAAATTTATAAGAACAATTCAATGCGAACTCTCTCTCTCTTACTCTTAGTCCTTGTAGCTCCCAGTGGCAGTGGGTCATAGGACCAATCGAATGCATAGTTCTATGCGAATTACTGGCTCAAATTGGCCAAACTTAAGGATACACCGGAGGCTTTATGACAAAAATTGTTTTCAATTTTCACTTTTTCTAGTATTTGGATATTTAGGACTGTTAGGAAATAATCTTTCAATATTTGAAAACTCCGTGTTAAAATCTAATTTAGTTCTTGAGTTTCATCAAAAAAAAACCTGTTAGTATTTCTGTTTCACTGAAACGAGGTGTGAAAACGTTTACAGAACTGTCAAAGCAAAGGAAATGTTTAGTCAAGCGAACGACGTAATCCCGCTTTTGTCACGAAACGTGACCGGATAACAAATACAAGAAAGAGTTGAATGTGGTGTCGGCAAAGTAATATTTCTAGAATTTTAAACTTAAGCTTAGCGTTTAAAGATTTTTTTAAAGCCGCAATAATGATCATATAGATTTCATCTTGGCGGTTGGCATCTCTTTTTTAGCCCGGTTACTTGTGTTCATCACGAGCCCCTCGGCAAACGTCTATCTGTCGTATCTAAAATCATATCGGAAGGAAATTCAAATACAAACCCCGCGTTTTCCATTTCCTCAAGCATTACTTCCCGAAAATCCGAGTTTGTTGAGTTATTACTTTTGGCATTGGAACGACGACACCCTGCATTTTTGACTTTTTTTGCCGATAGATTTTGTTTTGGGCATGTTTAATTTTTAATGCTGTACACAATAAATAGAAAGACAACACTTTAGGCATGCAATTATTAAAGTAATTGTGCAATGTTACAAGAACCGCGAAAGTATTTTTAGATGGTTTGACAAATAATCTCTGGCTCAGATTATTTGCTAAAAAACTATCTTCAGAAGTTCGTGTTTCGATCCTTAAAAAATAAAATTGGCGAACAGCGAAAATTATTAGTCCCACCTTTAGAAAACGTCCTTGGCCTAGCAAGAAAATTGTATTCAGTCTTCAAAGAGTTCACTTTTTGTTTTTAAACAATGTGATGACATATTGACATATTGACTTTGATAACGGCTCATTTTTAACATTTTATTGCTCTTTCAGCGGTGACACGATCTAATAACGCTCGTAATGTAACAGTTAAAGTGCAACTTACCATTATTCTCTGCAACATCATTGTGCATATTCTCAAAATTTAAAACTGCCTTAGCAGTTGCATGTTCCTCTGGCATTTCTAACCCGAGGTCGTGACGACAAGAAGGGCAGGGAAAACCGCAAGCATAGCAAAGTGGCATTGCCTCTGAGAACAACGGTAGGCACATCGGCACACCAACAAACGTGTGAACACGGGGGAGAACTGGCTTTTTTCTGCGCCACTGGTCTTGGCACCAAGAAACAAGTTCACCAGTTGCCTTTTCTCCACAAACAAAGTTTCCAGTATATTGCCTTACTTCATCATCCTTCAGCCTCTCCTTTACATGTGTAAAAGCCGGTATTTGCATCAATTTACACATTATATTGGCCACCACTTCGTGCATACGGTATGTCATGCAGGGCTGTTTTTTGCCACATATACCAGAAAGTAGAATAAATTGCCAGACGGCAATGTCATATAGCGGTCTTAAGAAGGAGAGATTTCCACGTGGCATAGTTCCGCTTTCACGAATACTAAAGTAGTAACTTTCAAAGTTTTCAAATTTCAATAAACTAGAGGAAATGCACTCCCGTCAGCGCAACTTTGTTCTTGTCAAAAATGTCAAACATTTTGGCGACAATTAACCCTAGGAAAACACCGGAAGTAGCAGAATTAGACAATCTTTTTAGCGTGGTCACTACCTCAGTTTCCGCAAAAGGGCTACATAAACTAATTGCAAAAAAAAATTTCCTTTTACTATGAACAGTAAAATTTAATACTTTGGTTTAAAACATGCCTTCCCTTCGGAGTTAAACATCGAACAGTCATCTCTGCCAAATAGTATCACTCTAGTTACTACATCCGTTTTCTGTCATGAATTTCATTGAAACAACCACAAACTGACAAAGGATTAATACAAATCAAACATGATTTTTTTATTCAGAAGGCAAGCACAAAATTCAGTCAGTATAACGGCTTTTTGTGGAAACTCGGCTCATTTAGCACCTATGACGAACAATAGTTCAATTGGAGTGCCCTAACAGAAAAGGATCAAACGTAAAAAGGAAGTGCTTTTTTCTTAATACAATTACAAGTGGTTTTGTATTTCTTAAAAGGGCAGTCCATCTATGAACACGTGATGTGTAGTGATACCTAACGTCAATAACAGTACTAAGTATTCAGAGTATTATCCTGAAAAATATGGCAGCTGAAGCAAGTACGCAAACAGAAGCAAATAGTTTGTCGACAGGCCGTGTGCCTCAATGTATTCTTAAGTTGCTAGATGTAGCAATTTTCTCTTTCTCTTCCTTAGCTGGTATACGTTCCGGCCACAAAGTACGGGGCGATCCCGTTGTGGAAGGGATTGCAAGCATGTTTGGTCAACTTATAATGGTGGCCAACGAAGAAGCAAAGGAAGCGTTTCGCCAGTTAAATCGTTGGGGAGGCTGGTGCCCTGGTCAGCAGCCAACAAAGGAACTGATGAAATACATTTCATCTAGAGTGAGAACGAAATTGAAAACGGGAATGTTCAAGGAAAACAACAATCCTGTTGTCCCGGATCTCCTCGTTAAAAGGTCTCAGATGCTGGACGAAGCACGAGACCTCTTGAGGACCAAGAACCACCCAAGGTGCTGGCGTTGTGGACAGAAATGCCGATACTGCAAGCTTGTAAAGCAAAAAGTAATAACGACATCCACCTTTGGACTCCCACGAACCGAGTAAGTTGATCATACTCTTCAATTTAACGCGTAATGAAAAATTTAAGAAAACAACAACAACAAGTTTTCAAAACCGAAATAGTTAAGTAAATAAATCACGTAAAACTTCGCATATTCTATTTTGTTTTTCATATAGATTGGTTGATTGTCAAAAATCATAAAAAATAAGAAACTCACAAAACATTGAAATTAAAAAAAAACACTCAAACGTATCTTTTAGATATATTTATACGTAATAGGTCATAGATAAGTATTATTTTAAGCTTGTTCTACATGTTTTCATATTTATAATCTCTAATTTTAGAAAACTTCCGGTCTATAAAAAGAATAAACATGCTTGGCTGAATTTGACAGGAAAGGAATTTCTCAAAATAAAAATTTTTTTCACAATCTTTACCGAATTACGTCACAAATTTTAGATTTTCTTTTGCTAGTAGAAAAATAATTTCTTGCTTAAAATTTGACATAAGTTTAGGCTGGGGAGAATAATTTCTATGGGATGAAATCATAATCGTTAACAAATTCATTAAAAACATTAAAAAAGAAACTAAGAACGTAATAAAACCTTGCAAAACTATGATAAGTATGAGAGGTATATAAGACAATTACTAGTTATTAATTAAATATCTTCCTAAGAACAAGTTTGTTTTGTTTCAGCCTGGTGTCTCCCTTTTTGGACGTTCTGGATGCGCTTGCAGAAGAATCTGACAGTGGTGGTGAAAGTTCCTCCGCTGATGAAAGTTCTGTTTCTGAGTCTGAAGACGCTGACCATCTTCAGTTGCTATCTGAAAATGATCTCCCAGATTACTCTGACAGTGATGTTGAGCCCGAAAAAAAAGCTAAAGAAAATCAAGCCAGTGAAATCGACTCCTCCTCTGATACTGACTAGCCATTGTAGTTTGTACAGAAATCAACATGGTCCGTCCCGTTAAAGTTTTGAAAAACAGGGACAACGAAATTTTTATAGGTTTCTTGTTTTAGTTAAGGAATTTTAACTACCTCTATTTTTTATTAGCTGCTTCCTTGATAGTTATATGCACCAAAGTACTGAAAACAGAGTCACAAATAACGGTATATAATTCCATCTATTTCAAAGTGATGCTTGAAAGCATTGTATAACTAAATCGATAGAGTTTATAAATGTTCGCAGACATGAATATGTTTTGGGCCCGAGTCAGACTCATTTTACCCCGAGCAGTAGGCGAAATAAAAATGAGTTCGAGGATGGCCAAAATACATATTTATTTAAAGAAGTAAGTAAAACCTCAGGGTAGTCCCTTCAGATCAAAATAGTTGACCTGCTATTAGTGGGAGCCCTGAGGAATAATCTAAACATAGATACAACTAAAATGAATTCCATATAAAAACTATTTACAGTGCATTATATAAAACTATATTTTACATTTTTACAAAGTGTTAATATTAAAAATGGTACAGCCATGATAATAAAACGATCTTTTGGCAACTTTCGTTCTAACCGAAGGCGGGTGTAATTTGTTAGCTTGGCCACTTACTGTCCAATTGTATGTAAAATAGACCTTAAAAACAGCGGACAGTGACCTTTAATGCATTTTTTTTTCTTGTTGGACAATATTATCATTACGCCTAGTCTTCAGATCTTTCCACTTATAAAGTGCTTCCATAGCCAAGTTGCTACTACAAGTTTTAATCACGATTCTCCCTGCACGCCTCTGCAAAGTTTCGAATTAACTTCCCCGAAAACATAAGCCCAAGAACAAAAGCTCCATTACTGTTGTTATCACTTTAGAGGGCATTGGGAAAAGAAATTTGAAAGAATGACACAAAAGAGATCGAGTCTAAATAATTTCAGAGGACTAATTTTTTTTAGCCCGCCAAATTTTCCATTTTAGCCCGTAATATGCGCCACAATGCTCGATAAAGTGAATATAATAACTAAAAATAAATGTTTATTATTTAGGGCATATTCTGGTATAAATTTTTGTGAACAAAAACAATTCTTGGTCGTATTGGCAAGATCATAAAAAAAACAATTACTCATAGCAACTATTTTGAAAATGATTTAATTGAAAGAATTTAAATTCAGTTTTATAAAAAACATGAATTGGTGAAGCGCTGAAGCTTGGTTCACACTTATGAAATACAGTAAGCACTGCTAAGCATAAGCACAAGCTTATGGACTGAACAAGCTTGAAATAAGCACAAGATAACACAAGATATGCCTCTAAAGATAACATACACAAAGTACAAACAAGAACTAACATCGGAAAACAGACTATAGCTTCACTGGCCTCTGAACTTTGGCCGAGAATTACCAACTGATCTCAAAAACCTCAATTCAAACTGTTTTAGTAAACAAGTTAAACAGCATTTACTATGTAAGCAATCTTACTTTTAAAGATAATTTCAAAATAGGATTATCCTTCTCTCTCTTTTTTATAGTTTTATAGCTGTTTGATTGCTGTAGCGCTTTGCTTTTTTGCATGCATTTTTTAACTTCCTTCGCATTTTTTTTCGCTATTTCATTTCATTTTGCCTTCGCTAAACATTGTGTGAGTGTAAGCTACAAAATTACAACATGGCAAGCCTAGGGCTGAACTTGAAAACCTAAGGGTTCATTTTGGCACTAGGCATTTCCTTCCTAAACTATATTAGTATATACAAATTTCAAAATTATTTTAAAATAATAATATCTTATTATAAAAAAGGAAATATATATATAGAGCTCATGTAACCTTATTTCAAAAGGAAATTCAAATAAATTATTATTGTATTGCATTGTATTGTAAAAACAAGAAAAAGCACAAAAAAGAAACATTTTCCTTTCTCTCATGCTTATTTTGTTTGCCGGTTTCAGCAGTGTGAACATTCGTGACAAGCATAAGGTTAAGGAAAGATCACAACGCATAGTCCACTTTGCGCGTGCGTATTGAATTACCTTATGCTTGTTCTTGTTCTTGTGCTTCAGCTCATTTCACAAGTGTGAACAAGGCTTTAGTTTGAGAGATGAACCGCGCAGCGGACATTTCAGATTTCGGTGTTAAAAATGTAATATCTGTACATTAAAACAACTAAAGATAGACGACAAGTACACCACTGTACCAATGTAATATGTAATTGGAGCTTTATAAATGACCACTGTTACGTTAACTTCCAATTTTGTTTTTATGGAATGTTTTTTCATCATAAACTAGGATGTGCGCACATGAAAACATTCAGCTTGTAATAACTTCAAATTAAAACAGAAACTTTTTAAAAAAGATTTTTTATTTTTCCTTTCTAATTGTTCCTTCTTTTATTCATCTTCAGTCTTTTTTGTTCTTTTGGGCTTCTTCTTCTTCTTCTTCTTCTTCTTCTTCTTCTTCTTCTTCTTCTTCTTCTTCTTCTTCTTCTTCTTCTTCTTCT
>JAOTRI020016295.1:0-18816 GCA_028564885.2 Zoanthus sanctaehelenae | reverse complement strand
GAGTAAGATCCTTGTAAGGGACCTCGAGTCCTATTATCTCTACTCCTTGGAACCAAGTTCCTAAATGTTCAAATCAATCAAT
The DNA here is from genome assembly GCA_028564885.2 of Zoanthus sanctaehelenae. Taxonomy (NCBI): domain Eukaryota; kingdom Metazoa; phylum Cnidaria; class Anthozoa; order Zoantharia; family Zoanthidae; genus Zoanthus; species Zoanthus sanctaehelenae. The sequence continues at coordinate 18,734 of JAOTRI020016295.1, read as the reverse complement.
CAACATCAATCATTTTGTCACGTTTGGTACCCAATATAGCACCGCTACCATTTATAAGAGAAAGAACAAAGAACAGCATAAAAAGAGAAATTTTGAATCACGCTTACACCTAAAATGACACGTGCGCAAGTAACGATTTCACAAACGCATCTGTTCAAAAATATATTTCTCTTTTGTGATATAAATGGCAAATAAAACTTTTAGTACAAGACTGTATCATTTTCAATATTTTGGCATTGAGATAAAATTGCTGCTAAATACGCGCAAACTGGTTAAAACCATAGTTACATAAAAGCGTTTTTACCATGGATAAACATACAAATACTTCAATCTTTATCACCATTACGGTTTATTTATTAAAGAAAGTGAATTTTTTTTGGTAAAATGCAAATCGCATACAATTTCCCTTATCGAGAAAACATTTTAAATAAGAATAGTAAAAAAACTATCTAGGAAGTTCTCAAAATTATACTCAATTATACATGTATCTGGTTTAGTTTATTGCAAACTCTTTGAAATCTTTTAATTGAATCAGTCAAATAGAAAAAACGGAATCTTTTCCCAGCAAACAATTTATTCTGGAAAACCTTTAAGGTTTTTATTTTTCTTTATATAATACCGCCTGAATTTTAAGTGCAGCTATCATCTCTTTTAAAATAATGTTTTACACATCACGCTTTCTATTGAGAAGCCCATCCTGTTGCTGTTCTTTGCAGGGCAAAAATGGAGAGAAGGCGAATAAATATTGAGTAGGAAAAGCAGGAAATAGAACCGTTTATGAATATCATTTGAATTTACAGCTTTTATAAGTAAATCATTGGTGAGAAAATGAGAAGCTTTTATTTAACGTTACCGCAGATTTGTATCATATATAATTATGGTAGGCGGAAAGGAGCAAGGTTCAATCCGAATTAACAATGCTACCAACATCTGTTATTTAGGAAAATTAATAGCTTGACACTACTGTGAAATCACCTTCGCTCTTAAAAAGATCGAGTTTCATGCATCGTTTAAATTAACGTAACCGGATATTTTTGTTCTGCAACAGATATTCCAGGTTAATTTCTTTCCTTGTTTGCGGATACCAAATTTTTCAATTCTGAAGGCGGATTCAAATATTTCGGGTACGGGGCCTTCGTATATGATCCACTTCCTCGTGTCTCTGTTTCCCAGCATGCCATCTGATGAGATTTCTGGATCCCAACCTTCCTCGATCGTAGCATGCTCTTCGTCTTCAATTTGTTGAAAGTGTTTTGTCATGGTCTAAGGCCTGTGAGTTGATGAAAAGAAGGAACTTCTGTCGCGGATGATTTTCTTTAGTTATTAAATTAGGCATTTTTCCAATGTTGATTGTTTTGTAAACGCTAAAGTTAGACGGATTTTTATTGTTGACGTAGAAAAAAAGTTGAAATTCAAATTGGTTGTTGATGTTGGTAGTTACATTTGATTTATTGAAATTTGCACCGTTCTGTCTACCATAGTGCTGCCCGTGTTTATAGCCTGAATAAGTTGGAACTTGGAGCTGTTTCGTCATGCTAAAGCTCTATATTATTTATGAGGAAAAGTTTGAGAACAGCAAGATTTTCATTCCTTTGGAAAGATACACCAAGGCATAAATCTTGCAAGATTGTTGGCGGAGGATAGATATTACTATAAAGATGAAGCTGCTTAGCTCCCAGCAAGCCCTCGCAAAGAAGCCAAGAAATCCACAGGAGTGATGATATGTGTCGAGCCTGGACAAAAAATCAGAAAACAGAGTCGATTAAAGGGTTATAAACACAGAATTAAAGGACAGTGAATCCATATTTTTAGAAAGTTCTGCTAAAAAGTAGAGGCTTCTTGAAATACTTTACGAGTACATCTTAAAGACTATCTTACAGAAACGAATGATTTGACCTATAACGAGTAAATTCAATTCCTAAACTTAAACAATTTTCATTTACCTATTAATTATGATTCTCAAAGGCATATATGGTTAGAATTTGTGATTCATCCTCTAACCCAAGTTGAAACTAGGTTTTTTCTAAGAGCACGTCCTCTCACCAGACGGTAAACTTGTGACCCTATATTAACCAGGGTCCAGTTGTTTAAATGCCGATTAACACTAACCCAGGGTTAAATTTTTAACCCACGATCTTGTTTTCGATCTTACAAGGACACATTTTAGCTGTAATTTGGGGATTAACAAGACTATTCCTAGAAAAAAATCAATTCATAAATAACCGTTTACCTTTTTTTAAAGAAGAAATTCCTGTTTGAATTTTTGCTTAACCCAGGGTTAAACTTAACTAGCCTTCGAACAACAGGGCCCTGGTTTGAAACCCGTAGTTGCCCATCGGAAATATTCTCTAAGGTCACAAAAATATTTGAATCTAAGCAAAACCGGGACCAAACAGGAGACCTTCTGGTTGGAAAGCAGAGATCTTACTAATCGCGCGCCAATCAAGCACTATTGCTTAGACAAGATATTTACTATAGAGAGTAATGTAATTGGAATGCGTTCGGTGTGTAGGTATATATAGAAAGAAATAAGAGAAAAATATCATATATAAGCCTTTGGCGGAAATCGAACTCCACATCTTCGGTTTGAACACTAGTTCGACGTGTTAAACACTACACCACAAGGACCAAACACGCTGGCAAAGCAGCCGGACAATGTTATATCTATAGATGGTAACTGTAGGGGTTCCCAGGGCGAAATTCTTCTCTAATGGTAAGTATATTTTTCTCTAATGGTAAGTATAGTAGAGAATATGCGCCGTCATGTATTTCAGTAATGATAATCTACAAAAATATTATGTGAATTGTGTGCCTATAAAACCTGACACCAACGACCTTACCTATTAACACTTCCCACGTCTTGTTCTGCTGTTGTTGAGTATCTTGAGTAACCTAAACAGATACCGTATAGTTTAGGAAAACCTAGCAACAGCTCACACACTTGTTAGTTACCTTAAATTATTCAAAAATGAAGTGGTTCAATAATTAATTTATTCTACATTATATTGTTCTCACTGTAAATTGGGATAGAAGATGATTTACACGCCTGATGCACTTGACAAAAAAATGAGGTCTTAAACTAAACGCATTCGCAGATAGATATCAGCAAACAATTTGTGTTTTCTTAAGTAGATTTTAGGCTACAGCATGCACTGTTTATAGCTTTTGTATCACTATTAAAACACCCCAATCTTTTGAAACTTTAAATCTAAAACTACATTAATGGACGCTCGCTGAAAACTAATACCATTTGAAAATTTGAAGCTTCTTAACCGCGTCACTCTAATGTCACTTTAGAAAGTCTCTTTTGGGATCCGCGTTAATTAATTACCGCGTATAAAAAGTATCCTTTCCATCCGCGTTAATTAATTACCGCGTATAAAAAGTATCATTTCCATCCGCGATGATTATTTACCGCGTATAAAAAGTATCATTTCCATCCGCGATGATTATTTACCGCGTTCAAAAGTCTCATTTATCCGCATTAATGCAGTGTCGTTTGCGTTAAATTAAGGGTTAGTTGCAGGAAGTGAGTGCTTTAATAAAATACATACCCAGGAACTGGCGAAAAAATGAACGAGAAATGTAAATAATGGACGAGGCGATGGCCGAGCCCATTGAGTAAGAACTGAATCGCCATCTTAAAGATTTCTAGTCAAAACAAGTCGGGAATCTTTATATTTTCGCTCCCAAACGTTCACAATATAAAACAAACAAATTACAACAATTGAAAATCTGGTATTCAGTAAATCTGGCAAGAGATGTAACTCCATTTTTAAAAAAACCAACAGAAAAGTGGTTTAAAATGTACCAAACTACTTCACACGAAGCACAAACTCGGCAAACGTTTCTAAAAGTTAAAGGCGGGAAAACTGTTGGACGTGCGCCCAACAGCCCGCCAAATTAAATACTCGAGTGTATATCTGATAAAAACAAAGTTCGCTGGAGTAAAAGCTCAATAAATATCATTTTGAATTATACAGGCAGTAGTTTGAATCGACGGCCAAAAGTATATGATTTTTTGAACAGTGTTGGCAATATATTGAGGTCACTTGATAGATTTTGAGCAGTTGCAGGCGCGGAAATTAAACTTGTTCATAAAGCCTAATTTCAGATTTCAGTTGGTAAAGTTAGATGCATCAGTAACACCAAGGTAACGTTTTCACTTTAATCTCAACGATTGTTCACCAGACCGCAGTGTGTATATCTTACTGTTTTGGTCGGCACACGTCTTTTAAGACTCACAGTTTCTGGAATATATATATATTTTTCTTTATCAATTACTTTTACAATGGCTATCAGAGTTACTTCCTCAACGCTTTGTCAGAAGCACAATATTCCAATGGCCTGCCAAAACAGTGTGAAATACATAATGCACATGATTGAAAGTAGTCTCACAAAATTCACTCAACCTACCTCATATGCCGCACGAGTTTCTGAAAATGCGACACCTCCTACAATGAACACAATAAGTCGTGGTCCTAATCTGGCGTCAGGCACGGTGAAATCCTGCACATAAAACAGGTTTCAAATAGTGTCTAATCTTTTATTCGTCTTGAAACGTGAAATAAGAGAACTGTGAGAAAACTTCGTTTATCGACCGGGCATTAAGTGCAATTATGAAATCCTGCCATGATGACGTAATAGAAGATACTAATGAAGCTTCCGGTTAAATATTATATAACTGTCAGCAAAACAGTTTCTATCGTTTGACAGAGAAAAAAAGAGAAACTCATTATGAAGCGCAATGCATATGTTTTTTACTTATAACAGGAAAATACTTCTAACTGCTGCTACGTCATAGGTAAAAGTTCGCTTAGTCAAAAATTATATTCCAATTTTTTTTTTACAAAAAGCGTACTTAAGTGTGGAATTTTCCTTCGGAATTTCGAATTCCGAGCTCATAAAAAAGCGATATAGGACTTTAATGTATTTATAACTTCAAAATGATATAAACTCCTCTTACGCTTAACAACATATTTTATCTAATCAATTACTTTGTTCACATAAATGACAAGCTCAAGTTTTTGTCGTGTGATAGAACAATTTGCGAGCGAGCAAGTATTCTAATTGTTTTAGTAAAAATCTCTTTTGAAAAAACAAAAGAACAACGATACTTCTTCAATTAACAATTAAGAGAAAGGTGTGAAATGTTTACCTTGTCCTTTTTGTGCCAATGGCCATAGGCACGAGCACTGTTGAGGTTATAACATTTTATCATAAGTTCTAAGTACAATAATCCATCATCTATTCATAATGAAATAAAAAATTAGGACAAAATGTTTGAGGTTAAAAGTTACAATCGGTTACTGGCTTAAATAGGTTTCTAAAGTGTTTAGTATGCTATAATACACTGAACAGTAATATAAACTACAATAACGTCCGGCAGTGCGTGAAGAAAATAAAAACAAAAAAGTTGCAAAATAACTCTATAAACAGAGACCTTTGTATTAAAGTAATAAATAATTGATTAAGGTATGAACTCGCATGTTTTCAAACATCTGCAGAAATCACAAGATTGTCGCTATCATTGCACAGTAGATTACTATATTATTCTGGATTTCTCCCCTTCGGCTTACAATTAAAAAATAGAGAAACATTGATATTAAATGAAAAGAAGCTTACCTTAGTAAACGAATGTAAAAGTTATTCATAAGCATACAATAATACTGATGAGTGACAAGCTTACCTTACGGCCTGACCGCTATCTGTAGAAGGAACATTTACATCATTAGATTGTAAAGGTTCTTCTCATTTATTAACATTATATTTAACAATCAGAACTCAAGGAGGAATGGACCAAGAGTCAATAGTCCAAGAGGCCGTAGACCCAATGGGATAATCAAAGTTGATGTCCACTGATGAGGTCGAGAAGAATATTTTAGTATAAACGTACAAATTAAATTATCAATTAAATCCTCGGATATTATAGTAAAACGGGGTTCATTATAATTTTGATCCGAAATCTTTTCTCCAGCTACTAGTAGGCTAGCAGCAGTAGCATAGATAAAGTTTAAAGAAGATGAGATATATAGAACAAATCTTATTTTTTAATACTTTATTTACTGACGCCAATTACGAAGGAAGTGGTTGCCCATTCTGCTTAGCCAGAGGCTAATGTTTAATCGCTAACGGCTCAGATCTTGGCGTGAAAGTCGAATCTGCAGAGGGAGGAAAACCGGAGTACCCGGAGAAAAACCCTCATAGTCAGATTGAGATCGACAAATATTGGCCTACATTCCGAGCCCAGGAATCAATGAAGGAGTGACGGTAGATGGACGATTAACCCTTTCCCTCCCAAGCAGTTATCAACACTCAACTTCTCCTTACATAAAAAATACATAAGATATTTGGTAATGAGAAATTGAGAACTGATCAAACAAAGCACCCTAATAAAGATAAAAAGTAAAATTCTCTCAAACTTTCTCAATAGAAAGTATGGGATCAAGTTGGGAGAATTCAGCAATACAGAGCTGGGGACTGAAAGGGTTAAGGAGACAATGGTCCAAGGAGAAGTAATGGGATCAAGTTGGGAGAATTCAGCAATACAGAGCTGGGACTGCAAGGGTTAAGGAGACAATGGTCCAAGGAGAAGTAATGGGATCAAGTTGGGTAAATTCAGCAATACAGAGCTGGGACTGAAAGGGTTAAGGAGACAATGGTCCAAGGAGAAGTAAGAATCTCCACCATGTTCTCCTCAAAAGAAAGTCTTGATTGCAATTAAATTATAAGAAAGCCTTGAATACTCACGGCTAGAGATTCCTCCTGTTCCTAACCTTTGTGTGGCGAAGGGAAACTGACTTTCACTTAGTTTTCCTTCGACAACATCCTGCACAAGACAGCTTCAATCAGCCTTCTTAAAAAAGCCTTAAAAACCCATTACATTGCTTACCATAGAGTCTCCTGTAGCTCAGCGGTTAGAGCATCCGCTGAGAACACTTTGACTCGAGGGCTCAAATCCCATTTTGGGCTTGGATCTCTATCTCTTTTTATTATCATGCAATAAATGTTTCATCTTTAATATGCTAAGAAATCTTAATCATTATATGAAATATTTTTTGAGATTTTAGAAAGGGTTTTATGATATTATAAAATGACTTTTTAGTAGCGAGAGGAATAATTGTTTTAGTAAAATCCAACTAGTTGGTCAAAAAAATATCGAGACAAAACATCTTTCGCTAGTTAAAGCTATTGTTTTGATATTCAAAGCCGGGGCATTTCGCTACTATTGGGCTATAACAAATAACCTAGTAGTAGCTCAACCAATCAGAAGGCAGCATTGATAATAGACCACTAGTTGGATTTTACTAAAGGTGAAATAGCGGTGGATATTCATAGATATACCAACATGTGGAACGCTATAAATTCAGTGCTAGGAACCCACCCAGAGGGGAATAGTTGTTTTAGTTTTCACCACAATAATTGGATTAGAATGAACTTTGTTTTCAAGACGCAATGCAGTGTATAAAACCTTTTCTCTTGACTCCGCCTCAAAATCAGTCTTGAGTATCAAGAATTAAGGAAGCCAATCAGAGCTCGCAAAAGTGTTTGCGTTATTAAATACTAATATTTCATAATGAAAAATTCGTTAAAAGCTTTTCAACCTATATTGATGTTATAATGATTATCTATGATTTGTAATTTATTCAGCGACAGAGAAGGTAATCCAAGAACATCAAGGAATGCGCCATCTTTATCAAGGCATGAGGCACTTGTGTCAAGGATATTTACGGGTAAGGTTGTACAATAATGATATTGCAAACTGTCCTAGTTAGGTCATAGCTACACATGTGCGGTTTTACGGGAATGCATGCAACACAATTTATCTTCAAGAGTATTTCAGGGTAAGGTTATAAGTGCATGATACTACAAACAGTTCTATTTAGTTCATTGTTACACAGCAGCTATTTTGCATGAGCACATGCGATACGATCAATTATCTTAGAGTGATGAAAAATGTAGACATAGCCATTCGTACTTCCCTACAGTTCCTAGAGTTCCTTATTGTTTTCCATCCATTTGGGCCTATTTTCTGTTAATATTTGTTTACTGCCCGCTCTTGAACAGGTGCATTGTATTCATATCTATGTTATCATAATCAAAATATGGTAACGAATTGTGAATGTGGATTGCTTTCCTGGAATACGTACTGTAACGGTACGCCTACTGTCCAGAGATGCTTTACCAGGTACGGTAAATTGAGTAGTATCCCAGATCCCTTCAATAATTGTTATAGTTGTATTTTGTGTCTCAAAAACAAGGTTTTTAGTGTGAAAGAGTTACGCGATAGTAGTGCCAGTGGTACCTCAGATCACTATGTGTAGGGCATCAGGGGCAAGTTATAAAGAAAAGATGTTTTACACTGTAATGGATCTAGGTGTGAGAGTGGGAGCTCTGTAACACCCAGACTATGCCCCATCCCCTTCCACAGGGCCTTATTCTGTTTGATATTGTGACGACAGTTTACCATAGTACTTTTGAATGGATTATTTGACTCTCTCCCTATCACCATTACATGTTAGAGATAACGAATAGTGACTCCGCTTGTACTGTAGTTTTAGCAGCAGAGAGTGGTCTTCACATGTACGATGCCTAAGATTTGTTTCATTTCAATAAATTCTACTTTAGGCTTTGGAAGGGTTTGAACTGGAAGGCAAAACTAAGACTCCTAAGTATGAGTTTGGAGCGGAGCAGGTGAGAGACGGGAAGTCGTTGGCATTTTAATAAGGACCTTAAGCAACTAGGACGGCGACGCCGACAACGATAGAAAACAATAGAAAATACAGTAACTGCACGTTGGAATGTAGCGAGCGGAGCACGTGCAAGGAGTTGTCACTAAAATTAGAACTTGAAAACACCTTTTTTGGAGTTGTGGACACTACTTCGACGTAACAGCAAAAACTTTCTCAGTATTTGTTTTGCTTCATGGAGAAACATTAAATCGTTTTTCCATTCACAAAGAGAAAAGCAAAAGAATAAAACTCCAATAACCCAAACATAAAATAAAGAGCAAATCAAAAAGGTGATTTCATGGAGCCGTCGTCGCTCACTTTCCCGTCCTCGTTGCTTCAGGTCCCTAATTTCTACATAAAAACATTTGAGTACTAACTATTTATTTTATTTTATTTTATTTTATTTATTTCGCCACATACATGAATACGATAATTACAGTAAATGGGGAGAAAATAAAACCAAAACTACAAGCATGACAGATAAATAAAAGAAAGAAAAAAAAATGAATGGCAAGGTGACTACAACAGCGTATCTGTTAATTACTGTGGCCCGAAGTTAACCCTTTCAGTCCCAATCGGTTATCAACACCCAACTTCTCCTTACATAACATATACAAAATGAAACATTTAGTAATGAGAAAATGAGAATTGATCAAACAAAGCAAACTTACGAAGATCAAAAGCAAAATTCTCTCAAACTTGTTCAATGAATAGTATGAGCTTAGGTTGGGAGAATTTAATAATTCAACTGGGACTGAAAGGGTTAATAAGAAAATTTAAAAAGGATGTAAGCTAACAAAATGTTATAAAAGCAAAATAATATAACAATATGCTACTGGCAATATGAAATAGGATTACATAGACTACGGACAAAGGGGGAAAACCGGAGTACCCGGAGAAAAACCCTCGGAGTCAGATTGAGATGGACAAATATCAGCCCACATGTTGGGCCCAGGAATCAATCCCGGGTCATAGAGGTGGGAGGCACGACTGATGACCACTATGCCTACCTGACTCTCAAGTAAAACGTATTTGTACTATAATACTGAGTGTTGGAATCAATAATTGTGATCAACTATTAGAGAAGAAAACAGAACTGTTGAGATGAATTACTCATTTCAAACACAACAAATGTATTGACAATATGATGATATTGTAGTAACAAATGTGAATGTTAAATATCATGCAATTTGAATTGCAAGTAAGTGTTTTTAAAGAGAGTTTTTACACAAGCAAGAAGACATTAAGCGTTACAGCCATATTGTTCCTGAAACAATAGAAATAATCGAAAGATTTTGTTTGGGCAGATGTGACTGGCGCAGTTGGTAAGATCTCTGCACCCCAGTAACAAGGTCCCCAGTTCAAACCCGGCAATTTGCGGAGATTCGAATGTTTGTGTGACCCTCTTGTCTGCCTAAGCCAACTTAGCTTTCCATCGTTCCAGGGTAGGTAAATGAGAACCAGCATTGCTGGGAGCTAACCTGCGATGGATTAGTTTCCCGTCCAGGGAGAGTCAAAGACTCTTATCCACTTCACACTGTGAAAACCGGAGATAAGCGCCGGCCCTATAGGCCACTAGGCTCGTAAAGGATTTAGTTTTTGTTTGAGAGGATACTTCAACATGGCTGCCTTTACATTAGGTAAAAACACTCTATTTAACCTCAAACACGTGATCTTGAGAGGTATGGCGGCCAGACACGTGTATGCTTTGTTAGTTATAGCTATCTGATCATCCTTGTTTAAATCATCGTCAATAATTACTGAAATTAATGTACCACACCATAACATATTTATAAATAATTGTGGGACTCAAAATCCTCTGTTTGTGAAGTGCAAGAGTACAACTCAAGACTTCTTCAATCAAAGCCAGCCAGAACACAATCGTCGCCATGTTGTACTTGCCCCTACAAGAATCTACTATCGTAAGAAAACTTTTAGAAGAAAATATCTACCAAGTAAGATTCAATACTACACTAATTCTGTCGCCGTATACAATATCCTATTACTGATAGCTGGTGATGTACAAAGTAATTCTGGAGACAAACCCAAATGTCCTACATGTCGGAGGACTATTGCGGTAAATCACCGTGACGTTTTATGTTCTTCCTGTAAATCCAAATATCATATGAAATGTGGGGAAATTTTGATAGAAGAGTATAAAAGTGTCCATGCTTCGGTGGATTTGCCCAAACTTTGGAAGTTATTCCTGCCTCACAACAGTTGTACCCTCTTCGTCTATATCCACCGAAGAACTTAATACTTTGTTCACCGACCCAGCATTGGTTGATAATTCCCTGTCGAGCGACTCATCGTCATTTCAATCGCCTATCGACTTGTTCACTACGAATATCAATGGCTATTATAAAAGCAACTTAAAGGTCAGTCATCTAAATGTTAATAGTATCTTTGGCAAATCTGATGAAGTTATTGACCTGTTAAATAACTGTGAGTTTGATATATTGTTTATAAGTGAAAGGAAGATTGATGGAGCTGTATCTAACTCATTCTCTCATCCTCAATATCGTATTATCAGGAGGGATAGAAAAAAGGGAGTGGGCGGTCTACTTGTTTATATTAGATCAAATCTCATCGCCTACCGACAGAATAAACTCGAGCCGGAGGGAGTTGTATCTTTATGTTTAGATGTAAAGGGCTGTGCTAATAATTGGTTTTTCATATGCGCCTGTTATCGTTCTCCTGGAAAATGTAAAATTACGGACTTTTTACCTGTCTGTGCTTCAGCCGCAGAGAAAATGTATTCCAAAAGAAATGAAGTAATGTTTATTGGAGAATTTAATATGAGTATGCTTGAATCCTTTAATAACCCAAAAGGCCCAAATAAAGACTTGGTAAATTTCGCACATCAGTTATGCTTAACGAATTTTAAGTCACTGCATTAAAAGATTTTTGCGAAGATTCAGCTTTAACAACAACAACTACTAATGGTCAATTTTGGAAGAAAATAAAACCATTGTTACCGACTAATAAATCCAGTACCGACAGTGCTACTTCTATACATCTTTTAGATGATGGGAAAGTTATATCTGATCCCATTACTCCTCTAAACGATTTTTTTGCTAACTCAATAATTCAAGAGTCAGCCTTAAGATTATCTGAGGAGGACTTTAGAGATCATCACAGTATCATAATCATAGAGAATAAATCACATCAACTGGAGTTTGCGTTCAAGGAAATCAATGTAGAAACTATTACTGACTACCTTTTAAAGTTAAACATTAAAAAAGCCACTGGTCCTGAAGGGATCTCACTCAAGATTTTAAAATTATCAGCACCAGTCATTGCCGCGCTACTAAAGGCAATGTTTAATTACTGTATTCGCACCTGCACTCTGCCTAACGACCGGAAGTTAAGTGCTATCACACCAATTCACAAAAAAGGTGTAATGACTGATAAGAAAAATTTTCGACCGGCCAGTGTTCTTTCTGGGATATCTAAGTGATGTTTGTTCAACTATATGACGCCATTGTACCCACGTTCTCAACTATCATGTCTGGTTTCTTTAAAGGACACTCTAGTGCTACAGCAATGATAGAATTAACAGATAACTGGAAGAGGGATCTGGATCAAAAGAAAGAAGTAGGAGTTACTGCAATTGATTTGTCTACAGCCTGCGATTGCATTTGTTATAACTTACTCTTAGCAAAATTAAAAGCTTATGGCTTACAAGAATCAACCTTACAATTGATGAGATCATACTTTCAGAACTGTAAACAGAGAGTGAAATGTGATGATATGTATTCCAACTGGTTACCTTCCCACAAGGAAGTCTTTTAAGGCGTTTAAACTGTTCTACATTTTTATTAATGATATGAATGAAACTGTCACTAGTTCCTCACTCGTCTTTATGCTGACGATATAACTCAATATACATCAGATATAAGTCCAGTAATTCTACAGTATTCACTAAACCAAGACATAGAGAAGTTGTCTAACTGGCTCACTAGAAATTTTCCTCACTATAATGATGACAAAACACAAGCGATGGTTCTTGGGAAGTCCAATTACAACTACGACCTGGAATTTGGAGGTACTTCAATCGATGTCAAAGAGCATTCAAAGATTCTTGGAGTTACATTAGATAATAAGTTATCTTTTAAAGAACACTCAAATGAAATGTTAAAGAAAGAATATGCTAAGATTTAGGCGTTATGACGCCTTAAGCATATTGTATCAGCAAATACTTTATGAGCTCTATGTAGGAGTTTCGTTTTGCCGCACTTTGAAAACTGCATTTCTTTATTTATTTTTCTAGATAAAACTACTAATAAGAATCTTGAAAATGTAAATTATTATGGCTTACGCACATTTAATAATATAGATAAAAGTGATAATTATGAGTCAGTGCTTAGAATGGCTGGCATGCGTACCTTAGAATATTGACGAATATAACAGTCATTACTGATATTTTTTAAATGTTTTAAAGAAAATGGGCCGAGCTACATTGCCAATCTTTTTAAACATCGTATTACGCCGTATAATCTCAGAAACAGGAGCCATAATGTTGTTCAGGACTCGTACAAAAGTCAGTTCTTCCACAATTCATATAAATACTGACATTATTTCTCACGTTTGGAACAAATTACCTTTGTCAGCAAAAACCGCTGCGAATATAACAATTAGAAGGCTTTTTAATGAGCTAAATTTTACTGGTTGCCAATGGAATAGTTGCCTCTAGTATAGTGTAGTATTTTATCAAATCAATATGGCAGTTTTATTCTTATATATTTTATTTTTATTTTTTTTTTTTTGAGGAGGGAGGTGTATTTTCTTAATCATTAGATGTATTTTATTAGATATTATTGCCAAGCATTTTTATCATGAGCCCCGGCCCGTGCTCGGCAGATTCGAGCGACCACTCCCTATGTAATTGACATTAAATAAATTATCTTATCCTAACACGGAACGTTCTCCCATTGAATTTTAGTGAATTTAGAATTTCTCTGTTAATTTTCCAATGTGCCTGCTAGCTGACTAGTTTTCAAAGCTTTCACTGTTTGTTTTTTGCTCCAAGTGTATATGTAAACGTTTGTAGTATGCTGTACTTATATACTGTTACTATTATACATCCGCTTATAGATCCGCTTTGAACATCGATTTCGACCGTTCCAAGCAGTGGACACACCTCAACCTATGTACTACACCCATTACAAAGTTTTTAAAGATAACGCCAAGAGCAATGGTGCTACGGTGAGAACTGTTAACACTATTTATTATTTACATAATTAATATATTATTAATTATCCCCCTCAATAAAGATTGAAGTGGGCAGCCACTTTGAGAAGGAGAAGAGTAGGCGCTACCAGTACTCTGGGTTATTATAAATATATTAAATCCAGAGCCTTCCTACAGAGATTCCGAGATTCTTTACTTTTTTATAAAATTATTTTCTTGCCAATTTCAGCACTCCGAACCAATGGCGTGCGTCAAATTCTTGCTTTATAGTACTCTGAAAACTCTGTTTTTGACCAATCAAACCAAACATTCTATTTCTCAATTATACAATAAGCTATCATCCGTTGTTGCTTTTTAAATAATTGTTCAATACATTTAGCGAATACTTTTTGAAGGCTGGTTTTCATTAGCGATAGAGTTAGAGTCTAACTCAAAGTCGTAAGAGCGCTTATGACCTAGTGAAAATCAAAGATCGAAGTCGTTAGCAGAGTTAAAAACGCGACAGGATAGTGGGAAGAATCAGAACGTTCCCATTTTCTTTTACCAACTCCACATATGACTCCGTATTCTGCTTCCTACTTCCAAAGTTTGATTTTCACTAGATCGTATCGCTCTGCGCTTCTGATGACGTCTCTGACTCCGTCGCTAGTGAAAATGAGCCATAATAGACCAAGTGTTTCGTTGTGAGTGACATTGTATGTGTGCTACGTTTTAAGGCTTTTCAAACGTTAATACTTGGCGAAACAATTTAAAGATTAAGATAAAAATGAATTATAATAAAATTTGAACTTAAAATGAATTTAAATTATTTTTGTTATGTTGTAAATAACTGTTAAGAGTGTATTATTGCTGAACATGTTTTTGATTTTTGTCCTTTTGAAATCACTTTCTGCATATGGGCGAAGTCAAAACCCACATTGCCAGTCAAGATATCAATTTTACGTTTTGTTTTTAACCCACCCACACCTCAAAACGTCTTAAAGGTGGCAAAGAAATTCCCACCTACCAAATTTTGGTGTCTTAAACGATACCTAAAATCAAGAAAAGTGCCAACCAACCTTGGGAAAATTTCAAAGACCAAAGCTTCTTCCTCCCATGAGCGCACTCACCCATTAACGCACCCACACGTTTTGCGTGGCAATTTGGGTTTGAATGTTACCCCTAGTTCTTAGTGGCCTGAAGCAACGAGGACGGGAACGTGAGCGACGACGGCTCCACGAAATCACATTTCTGGTTTACTCTTTATTTACTTGTGCGGATCATTAGGGTTTTATTCCTTTGCTTTTCTCTTTGTGAATAGAAAAACGATTTAATGTTTCACCATGAAGCTAAACAGATACAGAGAAAGTTTTTGCTGTTACGTCGACGTGGTCTCGACAACTCCAAAACCGGTGTTTTCACGTTTTACTGAATTTTGGTGACAACTCCTTGCACGTGCTCCGCTTGCTGCATTCCAACGTGCAGTTATTGTATTTTCTATTGTTCTCTGCCGTCTTCGTCGGCGTCGCCGTCCTAGTTGCTTAAGGTCCCTTTTACTATATCGAGAACCGTTACTGGCAGTTGAACTGTCTAAAGCGCTGTTAAATCGGAAATCACGCTTGTCGTTTCTCTCTCCCAATTAGGATGCTGATCTATTCTTAATGTCTTCGAACTGCTTCTATCAAGCAAAATCTATTTTCGAGATGGTGGCGAATGTACACGAAGAGGTAAGTAGCTATTTTAGTTTAAGTCAAGCAAAAGAGGTTAGATATTTATGAGGAAACTTCTGTATGATTAAGTTTTTGTGTTTCCTCAGCTAGTGAAAATTTGTCGCTCTTCTGTTTCTAGTTGTATGTACTATGGTGATGGCGACAATGATAATTGCTATCCTATACGATTTATCTTAAAAACTAACCTTAAAGTGCCTATGAAGTAAAAAATGTCTTTGCATTTTTAAAGAGACCAATTTAAAAGTATTAAACTGAGAAAGTTTCAAAGACTTAGAATAAAATGCCTTTGAGATATATCCGCCCAAATTTACAGGTTTTGAGCTGATGACTGGCTAGCTCATTATGCATTCAAAGTATCAAATTGTGGAAGAAAAATGATGATGATGACGA
Organism: Zoanthus sanctaehelenae; assembly: GCA_028564885.2. Lineage (NCBI taxonomy): Eukaryota > Metazoa > Cnidaria > Anthozoa > Zoantharia > Zoanthidae > Zoanthus > Zoanthus sanctaehelenae. Next base: position 2,710 of record JAOTRI020016295.1, on the reverse strand, counting down.
CGATGACGAGGATGATGATGATGATGATGATTAATATTTTTAGGCAAATACGTTTTCAACCACAAGGTCCCCAGTTCGATCCCGGGACTTTGCCGAGATTCGAATATCTGTGTGACCTTCTTTTTCGCCTAAATTATCTCAGCTTTCCATCCTTCCGGGTAGGTAAATGATTACCAGCGTCTGATGGGAGCTAACCTGCGATGGATTAGTGTTTCCTCCTGGGGGAATCAATTAGACTCTCATCCGCTTAACACTACAGAAACGGAGATAAGCGCAGGCTCCATGGGCCACTAGGCTCGAAAGGATTTAGCTAGCTTAGCTAAACTTCCAATGAAGTATGAAGCGATTCTAATTTTTTGGAGCAATGTTATTAGTTTGATGAACTGCTCCTGTGATTTTTACCAGGTGAATTACTTGTTGAAAGTAACGAAGACTAACTTAGTGGTGACCAAACTAGCAGCTGGGGGTCACAAGCATGAATCGCGTGTAAGTAAAAAGAGTAATAGCTGATAGGTACTGCAATAATTGTTGTTGTTCACTATTATGAATCTGCTGGTTAGAGTAGTGATTGTCATGTTCATGATGATGGCGTAGCGATAGTGGCCATGATGATGGCTATGATAGTTAAAAATGTTCTTGGTCGTAATTCTGATGATAATGTCTTTTATAGTCATGTAATAATGATGATAAGTGTGGTAGTGATCATGGTCGTGATGATGGTGATTATGGTCGTGACGATGATCTTGGTCGTGATGTTGATCCTGGTTGTAATCATGGCGATCATGGTCGTGATGATGTTGATCATGGTCGTGATCATGGTCGTGATGATGTTGATCGTGGTCGTGATAATGTTGATCATGGTCGTAATCATGGTCGTGATGATGGTGATCATGGTCATGATGATGGTGATCATGGTCGTGATAATGTTGATCATGGTCGTAATCATGTTCGTGATGATGGTGATCATGGTCGTGATGATGATCTTGGTCGTGATGTTGATCCTGGTTGTAATCATGGTGATCATGGTCGTGATGATGGTGATCATGTTCGTGATGATGATCTTGGTCGTGATGATGATCTTGGTCATGATGTTGATCCTTGTTGTGATCATGGTGATTATGGTCGTGATGATTGTGATTATGGTCGTGATGATGATCTTGGTCGTGATGTTGATCCTGGTTGTGATCATGGTGATTATGGTCATGCTGATGGTCGTGATGGTGATCATGGTCGTGGTGATGACGATCATGATCGTGATGATGGTGATCATTGTCGTGATGATTATGATGATCAATGAAGTAATACTCAACAATATTTAATGGTGAACCAAGGTGTTATTACTACTGACTCTCTGGCAATGATAGTGGAAATGAGCCAGTATTGGAACAATAGTGCTAGTACTTGTGCAACTGTATGTAATAACATGTTTTATAAGGCTGTAGAAAATAACGAGGTAGTCCCAGTCTTTACATTGTTCATTAGTTGGTGTTAATGGAATGACTCTAGAAATAATTCTTATTTATGTCCACTTAGAAAAAGAGTCGTGTTACTTGCGTTGTCAACTCTTAAGTTCTGTGATTTCCATAGTATATTTTCTTTACTTTTCTGTTTTTATGTTATCTCCCAACATCTGCCGACAAAATGAAAGGATAGGTAAATAAAGAGCAGCATTGTCTTACACCCTGGGCGAACATGGTTAGCGCATTTGGTAACATCTCTTCTTTCCAACCACAAGGTCCCCAGTTCGATCCCTGCACTTTGCCGAGGTTCGACTATTTGTGGACCTTCTTTTCCACCTAAGACAAATCAGCTTCCATTCTTCCGTGGTAGGTGAATGAGTACCAGCATCCGCTGGGAGCTAACCTGGGATGGATTAGTGTTCCGTCCAGGGGAAGTCAAAGACACTCATCCACTTAACACTGCGGAATTGGGAGATAAGCGCCGGTCCTATGGTCCACCAGGCTCGTAAATGATTTATCTTAGCTTTCCTTACACCCTGAGTTGAGGGAAAGACTTGTGAAATTACCTGTGCAAGTTTTAACAATGAGTTCTCATTCTCTTCTAGAATCCACCGCAGTTTGACTTCTCAGCGCATCGTGCATTTCCCATAATCCGCCTTACTTGAGAAAAGAATGGTTTATCAGTGATATAAACTTGTGTCGAAACAACACCAATCGACTTCGCTCACAATATTCCATTAGCAAGAACAAGGAAACGTTTTTATATCTGCGTCGTCGACTGATCTCCAATCTGGAAACCCACAAGCTGTAATACTATCTTACTCAACAAGTATTACTTTGCGATAAAAGACAACTTTTGACGGTTTAAAATTAACTTTTCTCCTGCGGTAACAGACAAATAGAAGGACTGGAGAATGTAGTAGGTGCTGGAATATTTCACGACAAGGCAAAAGTGTATCAATTTCCAGCAATGCAAGATGTCACATTAATGTTTATGCCTTAAACAACTTCCCTTTCCCCTCTACCCAGCTAATAAAACCATTACACTATTCCATAAACAAAACAATGTATTTTGTATGAGTCATATTTGCCGTCCTGAGCAGTCATGGTCACATGAAATCTCTTTTGCCGAAGATCTTAAGACCACTCTCTACCCTATGGGCGTTTTTTCGCTACTTTTAGTGACATTTTTGATGATATCTCGGTCAATATTTTGAAAATCGAAAAAAACGATAATCACTTTACAGACC
>JAOTRI020016192.1:0-18820 GCA_028564885.2 Zoanthus sanctaehelenae | reverse complement strand
ATAATGGAATAACGAGTTTTTTTTTGTATGGGAATAATGGAATAATCAACATCCCATTATTCCTCTTCACCCCCCGATTTGGCAAGCCGAAATATAGTTGTTTTCTATAATTTATATACGTCGTGTTGACTATTTTTTTTACTCTTTAGTTATTAAAAAAAACGATAAAAGATGAAAACTATTGTCACCTATAAACAAACATAAGCTGCAGAGGACTGGTATCTGTGACGTTACATTAGTGAGACGCCTTTCGTTGTCATTACTGATTAGCGTTTTACAAGAAAAACGTGACAAACAAACTACTTAAAACTGGATTTTTTTTTCTTGCTTTATCTTAAACGAAGAGCATTTTTTGTTCGCAGTGTTACACCACCGGTAATGGTAAAGAAAAGAAGTAAAAGGCAAAAATACAATCGTTAAATTACATTTTGTAGTTGGGCAAGAGAACTTAGAGATAAATTAAAAAAAATAAAAACACAATAAAATTCAGATGAAGTCATTTATAATATTCCAATATATATTTCACATTTATTAACATGGTAAAGTCAATGTACCGCATAGCCTCCTGGAAAAAAATGTACAGATGGTTCTGATAGCAATCAAAGATTTGGTGAATACTGTTCCATATTCAAGTTGCATATTCTATCATCGATTCGAGAAAAAGAATTTTTTAAATGCTCATTTTTCGACCACTTGCGGCGGGCTGCTGCTGATGATCTGAAATCATAATGGTAAACTATTGCCGAGGTAGTAAACAGATTGGAGCGGGTTTTAACAGGTGTCAAGTTATTAAAAACGTCAAGAGTTATTGTCCTAACAGCTTTAAAATTAAGCAGATTTATAAAAAGAATATTGCCATGGCGAAACAATGAGATTGCATGAGATCTGAAAGGCGCAAAGTGAATTGTTCAAACGAATAATTCGTTTTTGCTATAATAATTACGAATTTTATTTAGAAGGGCTTACAATTTTACATTATAGTGTGTGTGAGGGTCTGATAAATGTCGAGTATAGCGCTTAATGGAACAAAATGCCTTAATCTTGAGGTTATACCAAGTGTTTTTTCTTTAGAAGTAATGTGAGTAATATGTGCTTTCCAGGTAAAATTTGAGTCAATCAAGATGCTAAGGTATTTTACATAATCTTTTTAATAGAGGGTTCTACTGCGCTATGGGGTCTTTACATTCACCCCAGACTGAACAACTATTCAGGGCTTTTAAAAATGTGCTCTACATTTCCATCGTAGCTTAACTAAATACAGAATACAAACAAGGGTGATTTTTTACTTAACGTTTCGTATCCTTGTCAACATACATTTTCAAAATTATAAACGTACCATTAAAAATTGAAGCGTAGCCAGGATGAGACATATTAAAAGGATAAAAATCGTTCGCTGGCTAAAATATAAAATAATATGAGCTTTCGACTATTAATCTACAGCCTTCGACGGATGGCTGTAGATTGATAGCCGAAAGCTCCTATTATTCTAAAATATTTTAGCCAGCGAACGTTTTTTATCCTTTTGATATAAACCTACCGTTATAACGGAACGTCATTCTTGGGTTTCACCCATTCCCAAGAGTTACAAAAGACAATTGACACGGCGGCCGTGTTTGTACCCGAAACAAAAGAAACCATCAAAACTGTTTTGTTTAAGGGCACCAATATGGCCGCCATAACGTCAGGCGAAATTCAAATATATTTTTGAAAATGTATGTGGACAAGCACACAAACGCATGTTTTTAAAACGTTTATCACCGCTGTTTCTATTTTATTCTTAGTTAATTCATTCTATTGTTAAAAGTCCACTAGGGCTTTGTACAATTTGTCCTTAAAATTCATTCTCTTAGACTCGTGGCTACGATTTGTCGATCTCAGTCTGACTCCAAGGGTTTTTCTCCGAGTGCCCCGGTTTTTCTCCCTGATCAAAATCGACTTCCAGCTTATAAAATCTGTGTGTGGTGCAGTACTCCGAGGTCATGTATAAACCGTGTCAGTCTGGGGCCGAGAGCCTAGCTGGCAGTACAGCTCCTTCGGTTCGATCTCGTTTAGCTGCGTTCTTGGTAATTCAGCCTCTGGCTTCGATAAAGGGCAATTAGCAAGCCATCCCATTTACCCCATTTACCCCATTTACCCCTTTACTATACTATAGTTAATAATACAGTTTGTAATCATTTCTCAATCTGCATTCCATGATCATTATTCTTCAAACGCCCCACAAGTTTCTGAGCTGGGCGGCCTACCCCTGCTTGGTAAAGCTAGAGTGAGAGGTACATAGAATGTGGCAACTTTAAAATTAGAGACCAAGCACAATTCTCTTTATCTAGAATAAGATTTGGCCATTTCAATAATACCTGGACAGTTATACTTTATTATTCTACTTGAAATTCACTCTCTATTACTCTATATTGCTCTTCTCCAGGCTCGATACCAAATTTCACAACATTTTGTTTTACACTTGCCCATGCCATCCGGGCTGTATTGAAGGCCTGGCCACTTAACCCTTCTCTACTTATTGCAATGACTCCACCCTTGCCACCAACTTTCTCCAAGATTTTCTTGATGGCGTTGTTACAGGCCCGACTCACACTGTTCCCCGCCTCAATAAAATGTACCAACTCTCTAGACAGGACACATTTCATAATAGACTCGCCTTCACCGGAAGTTGATACACCACCAGTTTGATTGGCATAAATTCCCGACCCAATTAGGGGTGCATCACCAACACGACCAGCCATCTTCAAACGCCGCCCTCCTAATTGGAGTTGGAAATAGAAAACAATGAGTATAACATCCTAAATTTGTTCTCAACGAATATACTAATTATATTCTACCACGTTTGAAACGCACGTCAACTTCTGATGCTAAATTTTCCCATAACAAAAACTTGTTGCCTCGTTCGATACCAATTTGAAAATGTTTTTATAAGAATAATTCATAAAATATGATTCCCGTGATAATATCTGAATGCCCAATAGTTTTAGCACAATTTCTCTAACGTAATGGCAGCTAGTTTCGAAACTAATATCCAAATTATCCGCAAATAGTCGTATAAAATGAAACTTTTAAATAAATGGGCCTCAGTAAGAAAATGCTGTTCTCCGATACAAACCCAAACGTGCTGCAGGTGAGGCAAGTTTTTATGAGTGCTTCCTTCCATGCATATTATGTCTTCAATAATCTTTCTCCATCTAAAATATGTATTGTGTGTTACTCCGTTATTTCATTTTTCTCTCGGCACACTATTTCAGCTCTCATTTAATATTCTATATGTCATTTGTCTTCAGTTATATCTTGCGCCATAGAATTATTTCTTGTCACTTTACCCCTGATAAAGGTTGTAGCCACAGCCGAAACGTTGGGATTTTGTTTTGAGATTTTTAATTAGAGATTGTTATTGAAAAATTAGATCAGGTTTTTTAATCCAGTTTAACACACAATATATAATTTAGATGTCCAAACCTGGATGGAAATTTAGTCTTCTTTTAATCTTTCTTCACAACTTTGCAGCAAAACCTAAGCACCAGCCGTTTTAAAAAAAACCCTGATCAATCAATGTAGGATATAGAAGCGAGGCTGAGTCAGTGAACGACATTTTGCCTTAAAAAACAGTGCCTTAGTTGGACTCGTGCAATAATGCAATAATAACCTACACATGCATGTAGAAGGCAAGGTGACTGGCTATCTATATAAAATATGAATAATTTGACCAGCCAGGCCAGGAAGAAGTAACTGAATTTTGGTTATACTCGAAAAGAAACATTTAATACACCCGAAAACAATTTAAAACTCATGTACACTACCAAATTTTAGAAACACATGATCGATATTCTCAGTCATATCGAAATTCAAGAAAGAATTTACTAGAAGTATCTTTTACTTAAAAAAACTTTTGGCCAACTCTGCAAATCTCCACATGTAAATATGAATGGTCGATCAGCACAAGACTTGCGCATGCCCATTGGATAAGGTTGCTTTGACCATATTATTATTTAACTCATTATACATTTTGATGGAGCTTGTCGAAGTTGCATTGAATCTTTTTAGGATCTATAGTAAAGATCAACCGATGGAGCACGCGGGCTAGCCAACTTACGTCCGGGTACATCTTCCGTAAAATGCTGGGTTTTTAAAAACAGTAGGGTGTGAATTTTCCCACCTGGCCTCAGAACCTTCAAATAAATTCCAGACATTCATAATGATGATAATGAAAGTCAGTACAATGTTCTAAGATGGAATTCTCGGAATAGGTGTTAGGTTTTATGGCAAGTTGAAACTAAAGTTAAAATATTAAAACGGATTTAAACACGGATTACCTGTAGAGGTTGCAGCTGCGATCTTTCCATATCGATCCATTGCCACGGCACCAACTGTGTCGTGTTCTTGGTCTTTCGACTTCACATCTTTCTGATATAACTTAGCTGCAAGCTCTCTGGCTTCCTGACTGTCGACGATATTTGCAATTGGCCTCACATAGTTTTCAAATTCTGCACTTAGACACTTTGCTCTTGACTCAACAGTGATAAGTTCCTGTGGATTCTCAAGAAGAGGGAAACCGATCAAATTCGCAAACTTTAGAGCTCCATCACCCACCAACAAGCAGTGAGGTGTCTGTTTCATCACCTCTCGAGCAAGTGACACTGGATTAGCAACTCCACTAACTGATGCAACGGCTCCTATAATTGGAATGAGATTTTTATTGAAGAAATACAGTGGCGGAGTTAGGAGGAGGAGTGGGTGGCTAGCTACACTCCTTTTTGGAGCAAGGAAATAAAAAAATGGCTATCCTTGGCATAAAAGTAGAGGAGCCTATCAAAAGTCAAAGTTTATCTTAAACTTAATGAGTCAGTATAGTTGAAGTTCAGCATTTGTTATTAGAACAATGATCAGCTGTGTTTAATAAAACCTCATCACAGCATGCAGTTTTTGAGTGTATATCGTTATATATTTATACATACATTTGAATTTTCCGTTTTGTGGCTCATAAAAACGAAACTGAAATAAACAATTATAAATAAGACAAAGTTTTCGATCATTTAGTTTTAATGAGTTTACTCTTTAGATTAAGATATTTACTTGGTGAGTTGATGTTTGAAATTTTTAGATACATCTTGCTGGCTCACGTCAGACGTTTGAAAACTTGATAGCCATCCCTCTCCCTTCCAAAACTCCTGGATCCACCTCTGAAACGTATTTTTATTCTCAGCAATACATCGAGTTCTAAAAACTGCTCAGTCATGAGTATACAAACTGAGGTTGTCAATTATTAAAATAACTCAGGCATTGAGTTTAAACGTTGAGATTGTTTCAGTCTCTTTAACCTAACCCCAACCCCTGACGAATTCAAAGTATCAATGAACATTCATGGCTCGCATTTTTAACTGCAATCAATGAAATAGAGTGTTTCCCTATCTATGAATAACTTCCTAAACAGCATTCAATGATAACATGACGTAAGTCCGCTGTCATAACCGAGTCTGCACCAGAAAGAACAATATGGCGTCAAAATTTGCAACTTTTGCCCATTTTGATCTGTTTATATTTTCTTGTTTATATTCGAAGACCGAGATACTTCGTGAGCAATTAAGTGAAAGTAGTTAAACACTAAAGAGTAAAAAAATAGTCAACACAACGTACATAAATTTATAGAAAACAACTATATTTCGGCTGGCCAAACCAGCCTTCTTCAGGTTTGAAAACTTTTTGAAAACAATTGGTAGTTCAACTGTAACAATTTAAGACCGTTATGAAATATGATGCGCGTGCTGTAATACGTAGGAAAACAAAGGAATCGCAGGAATTATAAAAGTTGTATGATAAAAACGAAAGTGGTTGCTATTATTAAAAATCTTTTTTGACTAGCATGGAGCTCCTCTTATCGATCTCATAATATCAGATATTAAAAATTTTGTAAGCAACTTACAGCTGTCAAAAGATTTGTTTTCATAACTGATAATGGTCTGTGTTTGCGTGCGAAACAGAAAAAAACTTGTTACTGAGAATAAAAATATTTCCATTGAATAGTGACGTAGATAGCCCATTTGCCTGCAGGCTTTGAATTCATTTTGACAAAAAATACTATTATTGAAAAAGTATCATGCTAATTACATTGAATAAAGGACAAAGAAACACAAGTTTCAATACTGTCTTGGTAAAGCATGCTCCCAAATCCCCCGATTTTTAAAAACGATTGAACAACAGCACGATCTCACGAACAGCAACTTGGACTTTTGGTGCTTGCTCGGCCTTAGGCCTCTGGAATGTTCAGATCATCACTACGCCACTGTTAATATTGAAAACATTCATGTCTCTAGCGTGCAAACCTGCTTTTAATGTTTCTCCATCCATCACAGCCGCATCTGCTTCTATTGTCCCATCTCGCGTAATAACACACCCGCGACCACAATTGAATGATGGATCATCTTCTAGGCTTCTAACGGCTGCTTCGACCCCATCCAGGGCACTACCGCCCTGTAAACAAATAAAAGGGAATTTATTCCACTAGTCTTTGAACTTCAAGAACCGCGAATAACGTGAAACATTTCTATATATTATAAATGTTATAATATAGCTACGAAATAATTCTTGCTATGATTGGTTCAAATATATGCTTTATTACACCGATAAAGTCATGGTTTTCACTTGCTTGCTTAGCCGTTTGTTTTGCTATATCATAAAAGCATTAGAGCACAACTTTCTATGACTTTATCGGCGAAATAAAGCACTTACAAGTGATGTTGGGAGAGACACGAGAACGTTGTAAAGTTACGAGCCGCGTAGCTCTATTTCGCCTATAAAGTCATAGAAAGTTGTGCTCTAATTCTTAATTATTGCAATTGTCTGCTTCGAATAGCCACACTAATTGCGCACTACATGAAAATCAACTTGTTTTCCGAGTGCAAGATAATCCGGAATCAAGGAAACTTTTGTTTGTGGAATCCTCAATCCGTAGCTCAACCATGCAGCAACTGAAATTTATCATGTACATTTTATGTAAAATTTCGCAAAATACTTAAATTGCTGATTCAGTACATTTCAAGTGTATATGACATGGATTTTTATATTGAAGTTTTTTAAACTTCAATGTAGATGGAGAGTAAAACAAAGAAACATAATGGAAGATATTGCGTGGCCGGAGCGCCGAATAAAGAAAGCTGTCAAAATACCAGCTATACTGATGGCATTAGAATGCAAGTTGCAAACAATGTGATGTCATATCTGGAACCCAGACCTTTTCACTGCAAAATTGTGTTTTCATGACGCAAATAACCGTGGTTAGAGTTTTGTTTTAAGGACTTAAAATATCAAATTTGTCTTTTTCAAGTATTAAATGTGAGAAAACGCCGAAACAAAAATCTTTAACACAAAATGGAATTGCGAAAAAGAAACTAAAAAAATCCGCAAGATCCATTGAAGCTCTATAGACTGCAGAAGCAAAGCTCACTGAATAAACCCTGTTTCTATCACGATTTGACCAGAGATTGTAACGTTGCTATACAAATGAAAAAAGAAATCTGATAAGAAACAATTACTCATACTTAACCTTCATCAGATACTTGTAACCTTCCAAAGCGGCTTCCTGCACTCCCTTGAGATAAGGCTCTTTAAAGTAATCTGGAATAGAATAAGCACCTCCATGGACAATAATACACGGATGATGATAGCATTCAACCTTTGTGTTGTTTTTATCAACCTCACTTCCCATCCTATATGCGTGTGAAGTGTTCGGTCTCGATAGTAATCTCTGGGATATGACAGAAAAAAACATAAAATATTGGTTACCCAAGACTTGTTGCCCGGATCCAATGAATTAAAAACCAGATTTAACACCATTTTTCTCAGACTATGAGATAGAAAGGTTTTTAAGATATTGATTAAAACTTAGTTATTGTAGTTTCACGCTTGACGCGATCATCAGACTAAAATTTAAGATTCTGATTATTTTATTTATAGAGGAAGGTCATATCGTGTGCGGGGCAATAAAAAAGACATTTTTTAATGTTAGAATGCTTGTTATTTTTGGCTCAGCGCGTTGGTTACATTCCTGCTCGTGAATTGGAAGAAGGCGGGATGAAGGTTTCGCTCACCAATTAAAGGTACTGACGAAAAACTTCATGTCGAAGAGTCCCTTCCTAAATCGACCAGATATACAAACAAATTGGCCGCAACTATTTTCGAAACGTGGCAAACAAAAAGGTCGATAAAAAGGGCTATTCTTGGGCCAGCTGGAGTCTTCAAGAACTATGATATAGAAAAAGTTCAGGAGCAGACGACGCCACACATCGAAATGGACACACTTAGCCTTAATTACATGCAGGAAGTTGCTAAACCAAACAAGGAACGGTATCCACCCAAAACTATTTACCAGATTGTTTGTTCCCTGATGAGGTATATTGCAGAGAAGAATCCCAGACGGTTGGTATAAATCCTCTCAATTCACAGAATATGAGGTGAGTATTTCTGTGTACTTTCGCCATGTCCACGATGCAAAACTTAGCTTTGCTCATATTTCCGTTTCATGTTGGTCGAGGGCTTACATTTAATATTTGTTCCTAAAAATATAAATGACAGGTTTTCTGATTGTTTTGCCGTGTTTTGGACGCGGAAATGAAGGATTGAATAAGAAACGGTCTTGGTTTGAAATACAAGCGGGAGGAGAAGGTTCTATAGTGCTGCCAGAAGAAGAAGAATATTTCTGGAAACTATAATTACTGGGCAAAAAGACTGCCAAGTCCTTGCTGTCCACCATATATTTCTATAAAGGAAAGCTGTTTGGGCTGCGCAGGGATGAGCACCGTAACCTTACCATAGCTAACTTTGAGGTCGGTTTGAACTATATTATGTTTGAGGAAAACATTTCCAAAACTTATCATGGAGGTCTGCTTGACTTAAAGCATGCAGGAGCCTAGAGTTGCTAAGCATGTTTGCCATAATTAGATGAATGAAAAACATGACCACTGGGCACCTTGTACAATTTATACATAGGATTAGTGAGCGAAAACGCAAAGGAAGTAAATGCGTTCTATTTCAAACCAAACTGTAAGAAATTTTCTTTTGACAAGGGTTGGCATTAACACTCTGAATTCTATTTTACCAGAAATGAGTAAAAGAGCTGGCTTAAAACGCAAAAGTGCTCACCCGTTACGTGTCACAAGTCTCTTTAATACTGGTGTGGACAAAAAGCTTATCAGAGATAGAACCGGCCATAATTCGATCTAACGCTTTACAAAAATATTTGAAAGGAAACAAGATGAATCTGGAAATAGTTTCTGGGCTATTTGGCCTAAATGCAAACAAAGGAGAGGCAACTGTATGTAATGTTGCAACTGATTATAAGTTTACTACAGCCAACAGACAAGGTCTTTTTTAACAATATAATTGGGGGGCGAACGCTCTACATTCCGCCCTACATTCCGTCCCCCCACTGACGGATTTTCGCCCCCCTTCCCCAATGAATAAGACATTTTCCCATTATAAAACAACAAAAAGTTAAGAAACATGTGAAAACAAGTTTTTGCTAGATGACGTTTATGTAATATGTTGTAAAGGGAATATAGATGACGGCTATACAAATATTTGTATATATAGTTATTATATATTATATAAATAGTTATATATAAATGTATATATTGTCCCTCTCAATCATTACACAAAATCCCTTTTGTTATTTCGCCCTTCCCTACCCATCACTGAGAAATTCTTAAAAGAAGTTCTGACGGACAAATGCATGTCTATCCTAGGTTCGGGCTTGTTTGCAAATTGTACTATTAATGTAAACATGCGTAATGAGAAACTGTAATACAGTTCAGTTGTTGTAAGCTTGTCAGCGAAAAATATATAACAAAAATGGGTGGAATTAATAAAATTTGGAGTGTGACATAGTGTGTCCTTATGAATATGTTAATTTAAAAGAACAACTATCACTAAAGTTTAAAATTGGTTCAAACAGGCGAACGAGTGTTTGACGGGGTTTCAAGACTCATCCACCTGACCAAATTCGGCTCCCTGATTGGTCTGAATTTGCATGAATAATTAATGAGAGATTGAGAATAGATGTAAAACATCGTGACACCTCTCAGTGTATTTTATATCAATTGTGTTGCTAAGTTAACTTATGAGTTTTAGTCAAGCTACAAAAAACACTTATTTTCATAGATATTGGAAGCCTCAGCCTAACATTGTTTTTAAATTGTTCTTAAATTTATGCCAATTTCAGCATCGTCCTTCCTATAAAGTTGTTCTTATAAAAAAAAGTGTGTACTGCCTGCAAGGCATTCGAGCGATGTGAGCTGAGCCAATATACTGTAATTAATATTTTAAATTAGAGTTTTTAGACAGACTGTACGAATATTGTTACGTGGCATGTGTTGATATCATTGTATGCTCTAGATTCTTAATCATAACGTTTTTAAATTCCACTTGTCTTCAGAGAATCTCTTATTTAGTTTCTTGGTATTGAAAAAATAGGGAAAAAAAATTTCCGAAGAACTTTGTATTTTCTGATATGAAAAGAGAAAGACACGAAACCCTACACATTATACTCTTTTGGTTTTGAATGCGAGGGCTTTTACAGCTGATTGCCTGAGGATGTAATAAAAATTGCGTAAAACTATTAGCTTTCAAGAATAATTTGTATCACTGTGGCACAAATTGATGGATCGCTATTTATAACTAAAGCTCCTTCCCTTCCCAAATCCCCCTACCTATGACTGAGTTTGTCCGGATAAATGTTCATTGATGGATAACTAATTAATTTGTGACATACTTCAAAATGAAATACGTCCTATTTATATGTCAAACTAAATTAAACATTCATAACTACTATATAGCACATCCTACCTTACACTCGAGGTATACCTTGTGAGTTATTGCCGAACGAACGAATTTTCTGAGTGACAATTAAATTATCGCTGGCACGGGCACCCTAATCAACATAACCTTAGGTCCCAGACTTCTTGCAGAATTATTATCAAAATGGCGGAAACTTCTGTGGTGCAAGTTACTGAAGAAGAGCTAAACTCTTATTTGGAATCTGCGGTAATTCTTGCTAGAGAAGCTGCCAAGGTATTAAAACTGGGCATTTTTTATCCAAATATTAAGATCGCCACATTAAGAACTTTAGAACACTAGCGATAACACTCTTTTGTGACAAAACTATTTCTTCCCCTTCCCTGCCAGCCTCCCTTTTTGCCTGTCCACCCCTTTTAAAAGTTTTATATTACTTATTATTACAAGTTTTTTTATTTAAAATCAGAAGTTTTTCGCCTTAAGTAAATAATCCGAAGTAACAATTTCCATGTTGATGCATACTATTGTTTTATTTCATGTAAACTAACTTATTTACCCAGATCGGAAATCATCCCTAATCTGATTCTGGTGTTAAATAAATCAAAAATACAAACAGTAAATGTAACTAAACTGTCAATCTCCTTTGTGTGATTGCAGTAAAACGAAACATGAAACGGCATGCATAGATACAGTATTATGAAACTCACCGCTTTGCAGTTTTGGCATTTTATTAGTGCAGACATATACTGTAAGCAGTATATTCACTCTAAGTGCAAACTGCATTAATTGTTAAACTGCAGGTTGTAAGAGAAGCTTTTTGCAAAGAAAAATCATTTGAAACCAAAGAATGTGGAACTGACCTTGTTACAGAAACAGATCAAAAAGTTGAAGAGTTGATTATTGGATCATTAAAAAAGCAATTTCCCAGTCACAGGTATTTGGCTTAATATATCCGAACAGACGTAACTATAATGCTGCTGGAATAAAAAACAAAACTGTTAATGTTCATCAGCAGGATCCCCAAATTGTGTGCAGTTCCACAATTGATTTTGGCTCCTTCAGGGATGGAGCAATGTTCTTTTGAATGCTTAGAGCCCACGTCTCCCTGTATTCTAGTCAGGAGTGCTAACCACTACACCATCAGGGACCACCACACTGGCAACGTAGCAGTTTAATTAGTTAAATTGGATAGCTTGAGGATTCCCCGGCCCAATTTTTCTTGAGTTTACCCTCTCATCCAATAAGGCAGGGCTCAAAATCAAAAAAATTCATGGTTGTGTTTTTGCAATTGGGTTTCAAAAATTTACTTGCAAAGAAAAAAGAGTTGAAAAGTTGTGCTAAAGTCGCAACTTCAGCTGGATGTTTTTTTATTACGAGTTTGAGACCATTGTTCAAATTTTAGTCATAATTTCGAGGCATGTAAGAATATGAAAAAAACAAGCTTTGATTGTTGGAGTATAACAATGTTCTTACTAGTTCTATATTTGAGAAATATCTTTGATTGTGCCATATCTGCTGCACTATGAAAGCTTTATAGGTGAAGAGTCTGTGGCAGCTGGAGCTAAATGTGACCTGACAAATAACCCAACCTGGATCATTGACCCTATTGATGGCACGACGAATTTCATCCACAGGTATGAGAAACCACGAGATATATGAAAGAGTTCTTGGAAGGTTATAATGGATAGGTGAAACTTTTCAGAAAAATTCATGAGTGACATGAAAGTTTAAAAAATTGTGTGTAATAAATTTCACTGAAAAAATAAATGGTAAAAAATCTTGAAAATATGCATTGTTAAGAAATCAATTTTAGACCAGTCCAGTTAGGGTGCATGGCGTGTATTGTGGCTATTACTGTAACCTATCTAGTTCCAGATTATTTGTGAAAGAGCACTTTTCAAACTTGTTGCTGCTTTAAAATTCGCTATTAAAGAAGTTTTGTTTGTTGTATGTTTGGTACAATAGTGCTGAAGTACGTACTTTAAAAAAACTATCTAGCTACACTTTTCTTCTATAGCTCTTCTGTCTCCTTGTCACGTTTTCTTCACTCTACTATAAGTTAGTTTGTACTGTGCTACTGTAGGCTTAAATCATTTTTGTATAGAGGCTGGTTAACTGATTTTGTTAAAGTATGTCTCCTTTTGGGTAATTGATCAGCATTAAAAAAAAATGTAAGGTAAGTGAACAACATTTAAACTTTTCAGCTTGGGGAAAGATTAGCTAAATCTAGCTCGACAACAGTTTACTTAATAAAATAATATAATATGCCAGAGCAAAATAAACAATTAATATTCTTTATATATTTTAAGTAAATTTTTTATAAGTTAAACCATAAATTATGACGAATCCACTTGTTTATTAAGTTTATTTTTGAATTGTTTTTCTTTCAAAGATTTCCAGCTGTTGCTATTTGCATTGGTTTAGCAATAAACAAGCGGGTAAGCTTATTTCTTGTCATTTTAAGACTTTAATTATTTCAAACAAAAACAAAATATCAGTGTTATACTGTACATACATACTATCCCAAAAGTGAATGCTAAAAATTGTTTCCCCATTTTCAGTTTTTGTTTAAATTCTCAACCTATGATCAGGTTGGCACAGTTATCATCTGTTGCACATTCTACCTCCTTGACCTCGGGTCAGTGCTAAGACTCTGCACATGGAACGACATTTGCCGATCTCAATCTGACTCTGAGAGTTTCTCTTGTGGTACTTCAGTTTTCATCCCTCTGGAATTTAGAGTTTCCACCAAGATCTGAACTGTGGAAGGAGAACTGAATCCTAAAATCAACTTTTCATCGTTTGAAAATTTAGCCAAGCAGTTCAGAAAAATTAGATGTTTTTTTAACAAACAGACAAAATTTGATTGGCGGCTAGATATGTGACGTCAGTGGTTGTTTATAACATAGGTTACTATATTAGAATGATGAAAAAGAGTAAAAAACATGGTTACTGTTAATTTTATAAAATATGAATCACATACATATATTGCAGATTGAGTTTATATATATATAACTTTATAGTTTATATATATATAACTATATAGTATCATTGATAAATACAATGATTTACAATCTCTGTGTGCATTCTAGGTAGAAATTGGTGTGGTTTATTGTTGTATACTGAATGAGATGTTCACAGCTAGAAGAGGAAAGGGAGCTTTTTGCAACGACAAACCAATTCATGTGTCACCTATCACAGGTACAGTTGTACAGGATCATATGCAATGAAGAACTTGTCAGCTCTTTTTTTAATGAGATAAGAGTTACAGTATATATGTCTTTTATTATTTTTAAAAACGTTCAGCCAAAACCACAGCTTGGCACTTTGGATGTAAGCTTTCTTCTAATATATCTTCTAAAGAAGTCAAGATTTAAAATCAGCCGAATTGGAATATACACCATTATTCAAACTGAAACAGTCATTAAGGTATGCCTTGTCTCAAACTGGGTGTAAAAGCATGGCGTCATCTGAATGCTTTAAAATAATTGATTGTGCTGAGACAGCTTTTCAGCTAAAAATCAAAGAGGCTTTGCATATCCTTTGGGATAAACCCAATTTAAATCAACAGATCTAACATGTTAATTTGAAATTAATTGTTTAAATAACTCCATAACTCCGTGTTTTTTACATTTAACTATATTGTAAAATTCAATTTCAATTCGCGCTATTTGCTACTGATAATGGCAAGAGACTTGTTTGAAACTGCCCAAACTGGGCGTTGTTGTGAATGAAAGGGCTAGCTTTTTTGCCAAATACATGAATTTTATGTGGCACAAATTTTTAAAAACATGTCGCAATTATCCGTTATAAAGAGAGTAAAACAATGAAAATTTTAGTTCGGGACCAGACGAGCGTCCGTTATAGCGAGAGCTGTTTTTATATATTTCTTTATAGCTTCAGCCGGAGATTTTTCTTTTGTTCGTAATAGCGAGGTGTGCGTAATAGCGGGGTGTCCGTAATAGCGGGGTGTCCGTAATAGCGGGGTGTCCGTAATAGCGGGGAGTGCGGAAGGTGGGAGTTGACTGTACTTGGGATAGAGGTATAGTAATTTCAGTAGAAATTCTGGCGTTGGGAGGAACAGTCATTTGATTCCTTGGACAAGGATAAATTCTTATCACTCCAAATGGAGGCTTAGGAGAACACACTAAAAGTGATGAGAGAAAACGAGGCAGAGCAGAGTTTTTCTCTTCTTGTGTTGTACGCATAAGCAATTAAATGTCAAGAAACATAAGCAACACTCGTTTAAAACATGATTGCTCTTCCACCTTTATGGAAAACTTTTCTTTTGTTATGTGACGTTATGGTTGTAATCTCTTTTTAGTATTTTTACAATAGAACGAAGCCAATCGGAGCGAGTAGGCTTATTTCCTAATTGTAGTTGATGATATTAGGGTTTGGAGAAACCTAATGTTCCCTCTTTTTACACACAGATCTTTCACAAGCTTTGGTTATAACAGAATTGGGTTACAGTAGGAAAGAAGAGAATCTAAACTTAGTTATGACTAATTTAAGGAAACTTGCTGAGGAACCAAACCCTGTACACAGGTTAGGAGACATACAGTATGTAGAAACACAGAGACACTCGTTTACTAATCCTTTAATTAAAGTTGACACGAAAGCTGGCGAACGCCGTCAAACACTGGTAAACACCGGTAAACGGCTCTAAAGATATAAATAACTAATCTAAGTATATATACCTAAAGTGAGGTTGTACACAACAATAGAATAGAATACTAAAAATTAATAAACTAACCTCATGGTTTCTTTCAGTACAATCCATTGGTAAATACATATTATATAAATAAACATAATTAATTTCAACTGGAAAATACCGCCACCGATTCTACACTGGCTCCAAAAGACACCTAGAAAGTAAACTTAAACATTGATTACAAATAAATGTCAACAACTTAAACAATAACATCTTTTGACCATTTCTCAGTTATATGGTAGATCGATCTCATCATACTTGCAGGGCATGCCGATCTGATAGTGACTGTCAACGTACCGTAAATACTGTTCCATCAAGGCCTTTTCTCTTCGATCTTCGACAGAGGGACATTCTCTTATTGATGCTGTGTTCTTCGTGAACTCCGAGTTATACATCTGTTTTAGTTGAAGTTCGATGTTCGCTATAGCACTCTCCATTTCATCGCAACCAAGCACTTGATCAACCTGGATCTTGTTTACACGAGCAACTACTTTTCTTTTACTTTTTAATGGTCCAGCGACGGACCATCCCAGTAAAGTTCGAACAGCATAAGGCTCTTCTCTTTACCACTTTTCACTTTTAGAATACACAAAGCTTCTGGAGAATCGTTACCATTAAGAATGGTGACATGCTTGTCTCTGACTTCTGCAAGTTCTATATCTTTCAAGTGCGAAAAACGTTACAAGTTCCTTGTTTGTTGGAATGTTACTACATATTGGCAACTCTTCAGCTGTCGGAACTCTTTTTAGGCTAACACCCTTGTTGGTGGCAACACCGATGACATCAAGACATAACTGGATTCCGCTATTTTGCTCACTTCCTGATAGCGTGGATAAAACAAAGTCTATTGGGGTGCATGCTGCTCCAAGATCTTCATCTAAACTTTGCTGGCACATTGTGGTCTCAGAACCATCATCAAGGAAGGCGTATGTTTTGATTACTCTATCATTGTCAAGGAGGCTTACCTTCACGGGCACGACCTTTAGATTAATGTCACATACTTCGGCTTGCAACACACTACACTGTGCAGCATTGATGGATTTGGAGCTGTGAGAGGACTTCGTTGAAGTTACAGATTTGGCTTGAGACGACTGAACAGTGACGGGTACTGGAGTTGGAGTTCCTTCAGAGTGCAATGAAACAGTACATGGTGTGTACCTTTACATTCATCAGTCCTTTACATCTTTGATCGTTTACATTCCTTGGATTGGTGGCCGTAATTAAGACAGAGTTGATTTAAGTGCTTTTCCATGACAACCTTTTTTCTTTGTTCTAAACTCTTGCTAGTGAACAGTTGGTATTGATTCAAATAATGAGCATCGCCACAGAGTGTGCACTTGGTGCGCCAACAGTTCCCTTTGATTTGTTTACTTTCTGTGCAATGGTACTTGAAGTGGTGAGGGTAGTCACTTTAACAGTAAGATCTTTCGTTGTCCTTGTCCTCTTGAATACTTTTATCAGTCTTCAAAGTATCTTGAATGTGTCGTCCGAAATATGTGCTGGCAACGGCGGCCCTTGTTTCAACAAATTTTGCAAGATGAGAGAACTTGGGAGTTATGCCTTGGTCGTACAGTTGACTGGCCCTTTCTTTCCACTTTGCCTTTAAGGCGACAGGAAGTCTAGCTACTACCTTCCCAAGAGTCTCTAAAGAGTTCTGATTAGATTCCAATCGTAATTGACTTCAGCCTAACATACACGTTTCCATGTCACGAGGTAATTGGGAAAGTTTTTCTCTTTCATTAATTTTGATTGGTGGCCCTTTGAGTACTTTGTCCAGAAAGGCTTCAGCTACAACGTGATTCCGACCAAAGTTCTTACGCAGTATTTCTTTTGCTTTAGCATATCCATCGCTTGGATTCATTATTAGACAAAGTTTGATGGTCTTTTTCGACTTTCCTTGACAGTACTGGATGAGGTTGTTAAAACGGTCTGCATCATTAGTTTCCTTTTGTTCAACGTTTATTTCAAAGTTCTTCATAAATAAAGGGTAAGTCAAAGGATCTCCATTAAAGTACATATACTCTCTTTTTGGCATACTAAGATTCCGTACGACTTGTTCCATCGTGTCTCTCGAGTAAGTGCTATAGGGTTGGAGGGCTGTTATCATCTTAACAAGCTGGCGTGGCTACTGGTTGATGAATCAACGAACGTTTGTAATTGCTTGCAGGAGCTTGATGACTAATCGGTAAATGTTCCTTTTTACGGGTGCAAACTGTTTCTAAAGCCTTTTGGCTATTCAACGAATGTTTGTCCTTTATAGCTATATCTGGTGAATGATCTGTGGACTTTACCGACGGTTCCCTCTTGGGGAGATTATACTTGCCAACTTCTTCGGTTGTAATGGAATCGCAGCTCTGCCCCTCAGACATATCCACAGAGGGTGAAACAAATTGACTGTTTTTGCTTGTGCAAACATTATTGATAGCAACAGTTCCCAGCATGTTTGAGTCCCCACTTGACAATCTCGAATATTCTTCAATACAGTATCTGTCTTGATCGTCATTCAAATGTTCACTTACAGAATTGACATATTTATCCACCAAGGCCATTTTGTCCTGTAATGAGAGTGAGAGGGTACAAGGTTTTCTTGGTTCTTCATCACTGTCCGGTTCATTCAGTACTAACATTCTATTTCAGTATCCTAAATCTCAGCACTAAGCTGGACTTCTTCCGTTTTCCTTTCCAGTTCTTTCCTTTCTTTTAGTCTCCGTAACTTTGCTTGGGCTTTCTCAAACCTCGCCTTTGCAGATGAGCGGCTCATCCGAGAAATTGATGATTTACGAGAAACAACACTATTCTGTTGTGAATCTCCATCTTAGTGTTAGCATTCCCAGTTTCCGTTTCGGTTCGGGCAGACAAAGTTCGTTGAACCTATCCAACGTTGATGCGAACAATATGGCAGAAGTCTTTCCTTCAGGTGATGAACTTTGGCAGTCAATGGTTTGATATCCATCCTTTTAACTTTTGGCCTTATCTCTTATATACGTTTCTATTTGTTCTACGGGCACAGAATAAGCCTGCTGTATGTGTCAATCAGTTTAATGAAAACCTCCTCAGCACGAGACTTCCTGTCCATGGCAAGGGTAATGTTTTTCATTGCATGCCCATTTCCTTATACATTCGGGTTAAAAAGCCTTTGTAGTCAGAATAGGGTCAATCGTTCTTTCGAAATAACTCCATCCGAATCAAATAAGTCATTTAGCCTGTGAGATTTGTATCTGGTTATATGAGCAATAGGTTCTCAGCCTTCTCAAAATGTTTCTGAGGAGCAGGTTATATTAAAGTTGGAGGCGGTTTTCTTTTTTCTTTTCTCCTTGT
>JAOTRI020016191.1:0-29508 GCA_028564885.2 Zoanthus sanctaehelenae | reverse complement strand
TCTCCGTCCACCTTAGAGTGGTAAAGATGGTGTCCCCAATTAGTAGGCCTTTGGCCGGCTAGAAAGACTTGACACTTTGATAAAGTCTTTACTATTATTCTATTATAATTTTAAACAGCATTTAGTTTATTTTGAGGTATCTTGGTTAACTATTAATATTAACCTCTTTCCTACAGAAATCAATGAGAGACCACATGAAGTGATTGATAAATTGAAGTATCTGCTTGCGATTGGTATTCTGTTAGCAATTATTATAACTCTCCTACTTATCATATTGATTTTATTGCGAAAGAAGATCTTTAACTGTAAAAATTGTGACAAAGTGCAAGCAGCGGCAGACAAGGTGAAAATGATGAATCGAAACTCTACCAGCAGTACGCGTGAAATCTTAGGAGTACGTTTTTCAGGAGTCAATCAGACTGATGTTTGTAGTGGCTTGAATGGCGACTGTGAGCAAAAAATTGAACAAAACACTTGCTAAATATTGGTGGGCGTATTCAACATGACTTTTGTTCTAGGAGGGAGGGGTAAGGATAGAATGCCTACCTTAAATTATTTATTGTTTTGTTAACTTTTAAGTAGTGTATATATAGTAAGTTGTAAAGTTGTGTTTAAAAAGAAAACAAAAAATGAGGAAGTTTGGAAAAAAATGAGGAAAAAAAATGAGGAAACAATTGTAAGAAATAGTTAAAAAAATAAGAATTTGGAAATTTGGAAAAATTTGGAAAAAAAATAAGAAAAAAATATGAGGAAACAATTATATATATGACGTTTTAATGGCACGTCCTTAAGTCTAACAAGTAAATGAGTTTTTTGAGGCCGGTTTGACAAAACACTGATTAACAATTAATCCTGCATTAACTCTTTCAGTACCATTTGTTTTGTCAAATTCTCCCGAAATGAGGTTATACTTTTCAGTGAAAATGTTTGAAAGAATCTTCGTTATGTCATTACCAAATTGTTTCACATAATATGAGTTGTGTAAGGAGAAGTTGGATGCTGATAACTACTGGTAGTGAAAAGGTTAAGACAAAAAATTTACAGAAGAAACGTTTTGTGATGCTTGTAAAGTTATGTAC
Organism: Zoanthus sanctaehelenae; assembly: GCA_028564885.2. Classification (NCBI taxonomy): domain Eukaryota; kingdom Metazoa; phylum Cnidaria; class Anthozoa; order Zoantharia; family Zoanthidae; genus Zoanthus; species Zoanthus sanctaehelenae. Next base: position 28,429 of record JAOTRI020016191.1, on the reverse strand, counting down.
AGTTTTACTAATATTGAAACCTGTTAAATGCAAACTTTTAGCAAAAAGCAAAATATAATTAGTGTAGGAAATGCTAGTTTTATTAAATAAAAGCGGTATTTTTCATTAATTCTTCGGGAACAGGCGGACGTTGTTGGCGCAGTTGGTAAGATCTCTGCTTTCCAACCACAAGGTCCCGAATTCGATGCCCGGCACATTGCCGAAATTCGAATATTTGTGTGACCTTCTCTTCCGCTTAAGCCAACTCTGCTTTCCATTCTTGCGGGGTAGGTAAATGAGTACCAGCGTCTGCTGGGAGCTAACCTGCGATGGATTAGTGTCCCGTCCAGGGGGAGCCAAAGACTCTCATCCGCTTAACACTACAGAAACCAGAGATAAGCGCCGGCCTAATGGGCCACTAGGCTCGTATAAGGATTTAGCTTCTTCGGAAACAAAGGTGATATTTCCTTTTGATATCATATCTACATAAAATACTTGATTGTTTACAATGATCATGAAAATCACTTCGCGCTGGAAAATGTTCATACGCTGCAAAGACTTTCGGGATAGATTCGTGCAGTTAATTAATTGCACTTAAGGTATTAATTAATTGCACGGATTAAGAAAAGATTCCATGCTCGTCAGCCAATCAGAATCGAGTATTTTATGTAGATATGCTATTAAGGTAGGAAATTGTAACGTGAATTTACAAAATAATTCCATGATAGCACTAATCGCGTTTTTAAGAGCCGCCCCAGGATATGTAAATGAAGCTCGTCCAGACTTTTGTTTAAGGTTTTCTTATTTCGACCTTCAACTTCTTCAAGTCAGAAAAAAAGTGTAACTCACATTTGTAGAAATGCCGCATTTATGCTTTCAGTATGTATATGTGGAGTCCATTTGACTACAAACACTTGTGGGTGTGAATGGGGTTATAACTGATTACTGAGAATGGCATAAAATTTTAGCTGATTTGTGAGATTCAAGACTGATTACTGATAATATTTACTTTAGTGATTACTGAGATCGCCTTATTTTAAATGCATTCTCCCGAATCATTTGCAATCTACAAAAACTATACTTTTGTCCTAATTTTGCAATTTCTAATTATCCTGTTTAAAACCTTAACGCGGTATACAAAACTAAGTACAAAAGCTCTGAATGCAAGGTCTTTCGAAAATTGCTCTATAGCAACAGTTAAATTTAACTTCAATGACTACTCGGATTGTATATATCTTGAATGGGAAAAAGGTTATGAAAACGTCGCCGAAACTATTAGCTATTATATACTGAGAATCAGTCCAAAAATTATCCCGGATTACTGAGATGGGGGTATCCCCATTCACACCCTCAAGCAAAGGTTATTAGAGGATCGGCATTAAAAAGTTAAGAAGTTTAAATACGAAAAAGAGGTTAAATATACGATCAATAACCTAAACATAAAACCATTTATAGAATGTATAGAACATATAATATAAATATAGAATACTATTTATTTACTTTCTTTATATACAAAAGTTCTAGAAATTTATATTCAAGAATACTGTGTTATAGCAGTGTGAATCAGCGTGTTCTAAATTCCAGCCTTTGTTTGAAACACAGCAACTCTATGAGAAAATATCAGAATGAAAAAACTAAAAAAAAGTCAACGTTAGTAAACGTATGCCAACTTAGCAAAAAAATTTCCGGGAGATATTCTGCTAAGCCTGCAGGAGACTCCCGTTTTATCCGGGAGAGTTGACAAGTGTGTTACCACTCCGTCGTATTCTGTCAATGATGTAGTGAACGTTTATTAGACTTCTAAAAGATCGCCTGAAAAGCAAAAGAAACATTTTAATCATCTTACAAAATGTTTCCATGGTTACAAAATGGTGTTTCAACATGCAACAGACAAAAGAACTACCCTTGCACAATTGATATTTAAGATTTTGTTGAATATGGTAAAAGTAATTGTAATATTTCAATAACCGTGAAGTAAAAAGTCCCTCTACTTTTTTTTTCGTTTTACAATCTTTCGGCAATTCAGTAATTGACTTTCTTATAGGTATCGAAAATTGATTTTGCGTGTTGTTTTTATTAAAAACCGAAACCGAAACCAATTAACAATTAGACCTCGCTGACAAGTGGACTACGTGTCAATAGCCGTATGCCATTACTATTTTGAACCATGGACCATCTTTAATCTACTACTAGGCTATCACAAATACACCTCAAGTAGAATAGCTAAACAGAATGCAGGATGAACATTTTGACCATTAGTAGCTTTATACTAGAATGTAATAGACGTCCCTTGCCTATGTTTTAGATCATTTCCAGTAAGATCCAACATTGTTTGTAAGACAACAAATTAAGATATATCCAACAGTGTACATTGGAGGTTTGTTTTTTATTGGATCAGTTGGAACACGGTTATCATAATGTTTCCATTTGATATTTCGGAAACAATTTAGTATTATAAACTAAAGTTATATAATCAGGTCTCATTTGTGTAGATTTCTTGGACCAATCAGAACACAATATGTGGTAATGTTTGTTGACGTTCATAAAACATAACTTAGATTGTTATATATTGATAAGAAATAATTATAGTATACAACAAATAAAGTTGTTTTGTTGAAATCTTGTTTTTCATTTTTAACACAACGAAAGACACCCTCGATACGATCATCTGAAAGTTATTCATAAGCTCATCAATCATTGCAATAGGCATAGGGGGTGGGGTGGGGGGGAAGGGTGCATCTTGATAACTTGATATCGGTATGTTTCTTAACAACTAAAAGATCTGTGGCAGCATATAGTTACAACGTTAACAGTGATGGAAAGTATGAAAGTGGCAGCTTTGTTAAACAAACATTTCTCTACATTTTACCCTCATTTAGACAACAGAAAAACAGAATTGGTCACTTAAAAAACTAACTTGTACACGTGTTTCATTGTAATTGCTACCTAGCTTATGGATATTTTTAAAAAAATAACACTAGTAATACGTGTGGATGTGCATGTGCCGCTGTGTTATGTATTTGTGCCCACGTTTACTTTTTCAATTGTATAAAATATGTTCTTAAAGTTCTACACCCCTTAATATTATATTTCATCTTTTCTTATACAATATGAAGATTAAGAAATAGGCCAAATAAGAGATGTTGTTATTTACACTTTATTTACAGAACTATTATGAGTGTTGAGTCGAGAATGTGAGTTTCTGTAATGATGAGGGAAGACTGAGTTTAGAAAGAGTTGCACAAGCTAGAGGCCAGAGCACTGGAACTGAATAGCTGTCATGAGTGTGGCGTCGAGAATGTGAGTCTCTGTAATGATGAGGGAAAACTGAGTTTAGAAAGAGTTGCACAAGCCAGAGGCCAGAGCACTGGAACTGAATAGCTGTCATAAGTGTGGCGTCAAGAATGTGAGTGGCTGTAATGATGAGGGAAGACTGAGTTTAGAAAGAGTTGCACAAGCTAGAGGCCAGACAACTGGAACTGAATAGCTGTCATAAGTGTGGCGTCAAGAATGTGAGTGTCTGTAATGATGAGGGAAGACTGAGTTTAGAAAGAGTTGCACAAGCTAGAGGCCAGAGCACTGGAACTGAATAGTTGTCATGAGTGTTGAGTCAAGAATGTGAGTGGCTGTAAAGATGAGGGATAACTGAGTCTTGAAAGAGTTGCAGTAGCTGGTGGCCAGGGCACTGTAATTTGGAAGTTGTCATGAGTGTGGCGTCAAGAATGTGAGTGGCTGTAAATATGAGGGATAACTGAGTCTGGAAGGAGTTGCATTCTAGCTGTTGGCCAGAGCACTGTAATTAGGAAGTTGTCATGAGTATGGCTTCAAGAATGTGAGTGTCTGTAAAGATGTGGGATAACTCAGTCTTGAAGGAGTTGCATTAGCTGGTGGCCAGAGCGCTGTAATTGGGAAGTTGTCATGAGTTTGGCGTCAAGAATGCGAGTGGCTGTAATGATGAGAGGGAAACTGAATTTAGAAGGAGTTGCTTTAGCTGGTGGCCAGAGTTCTGGAATTGAGGTTTTGTTTATAGTAAAGACAGCATAGGATGGAGCCCCTTATACAAAAGACCTGTGCTGCAGTTAAACATTATTGTAAACGCTAAATTTCTCCTTTTCGAAACGTTGTACTTTATTTGCACCAAATGCAAAAAGCTGCAAATTACTTTCTTTAATTCTGACTCAATATTTGATCCATGCAATCATCATAAACAACCCGGCAGCCATTAGAAAATGACAAGTCAGCTAAACTGCAAGGAATGAGCATTTCCTCCAATCTAAAATGGAACGTTTACATCATTGAAAGTACATGGACATGTGCCCGACGACTTTCTACTTAACAATTTGTCAGGCAGTTTAAACAGCACAACCGGTTACTAGCAAACTGCTAACATTCTACCCGTGCGCTGTATACGACCCATCGCTGAAAACGGTTGTCAACTATTCCACAACGCCTTGCTCAACTACTCTTTCGAGACACCTCAGTGAACAAGTTCAGAAGCGAGCGCTTCGGATAATCCACCCCGAAATTACGTACAAGGAAGAGGCCACCGTATGCAAGCTTCCGACCCTCAAGGAATGACAGAAAAATCTTTGTGAATTTATCACTGTTTAGTAAAGTAGATGGCATATTAATCCGAAACTCAATCTTCGATCACAAAGTATTGCCATAAAGAAACGATTATCAGATTAAACTTAGGAACTGGCGAGTTTTCAGTATAAATTTTAATACTTTTAGATTTAGGAATACTTTCATCAACATCTGCACATTATAAAATCTATATAAACGATTTTAAATTATTACTATATTATTATTCCAAATATTGTAAGTGAATTTTAATATTGTAATGTTTTAACGCAAACAGCTGTAGAAGCTTCTATGTTTATAACTATAAATAAAGTACTTTGTTTTATATATTTGCGGAATCATTTTAAACAAGTATCTTTAGTTTTCTTTCACATACTGCAGTTATAAACTTGTACTTGTTTTTTTTTTATCGGCAGCCCTTGATCTTATACATGAATAATAAAACCTGGAGCAATATTGATATATTTATTACCGTATACTTTTAATCAGGTTGCCTTTTTTTTGAGCTTTACACAGCCTTATACGGCCCGTCCATACTACGCCAGATAAATTTGAAAACGAATATTTCACGTTGAAAACGAGTCAAGAGTTTTTCTGTCTACACTAATCAGGAGACAAAACGGATAAAATCTTTCCCGTCCACACCAAAACGTTCGTTGACCGCAAAACCGCTTAAAAATTGTTTTCAAAAAGTTCTCCGTCCCGGCACAGCAACGTGTAATCGGCGTTTTCAAATTTTTATACTCTGGAAAGCGTTTTTAAAGAGTTGCGTTTTCGAAGGAATATTTAATTGGACTAATGTGGAAGGATGGCGTAACCGAATATTCAATATTCATTTTCAAATTTATTCGGCGTAGTGTGGACGGGGCCTTAAATGTAGGAAACTTTGGGTGACGTAGGACAGCACTTTCCGATGGGTGTGATAGTTTACTTTATCGCCGCCATATTGTGTATTTCCGAACTGAGGGATGACGTCACAAGAATGCCTACCGTTTAATTTGGGTCTACTTAACATCCGTTCAGGTGTTTAAAACAGACACATTTTCGAAACTCGCTAATTAATTAAAAGTTGAGCTCGGCATGGGTTTTTCAGGCATATACTTTCACACGTTACTAATTGATCGGATGCGCCCAAAAGGCGTCTGTATGATGGCCGATATTTCCGAATAGTATAATAAAATCGATGTGAAAACAGTGTAAAAAAATATATATTTCTTATTGATCAAATCCCTAAAAACGATTTACAAGTAAACTGAGAAAAACAGAGTTAATTTGAACTATTTATTTGCACATTTTTCAACTCAATAACTGAGTATCAAGCGAAACATTTTTGCAATTGTTTAATCTCCAATGTGGACTAAGAAAGGCTTTAAAAGAATATTGAATTAGATTGTACTTGTAAACGAGTAGTCCGTAAGGTGCTAACCATTAATTTTTCTCGAAACATTTGTAAAAATTACCAATGATAAAACTTTGCCTTGTATATGATTCATAAATCCATTTTTTGTTTTATTTTGCAGCGAGTACATGCATGACACCACTATCGGTATGTTAAGATGCTGTACAGAATGAAAGCGTTTTTAAATGCATGGGAAAAAAGTATATATATATATGAATACAAAACTTGCTAGAATTTTAGAACAGTAGCTTTGAGCGGGTAGCGTAAAGCCAAACTAGTAGGCTAATAAGAAACGTACTGGATATAAAGTGACTTTACTGTGGATTCGGGCGTTCAAACTCTAAATACAATCAAATTCTAGTTTCAAGTTTTATTGAATTCAATAAATAACTGCGGATCATGGTAGGTTAAACAAACCACCAGCTCTTAATGCTGAATATACAGCCTTGCCCACCCGGCTACATAAAAAGTAACTGACTACATTGTGACAGTCTTTGAGAAAGAAAATACATATTTAACCATAGACTATCCGGAAGGTCAAATAAATTCAAATGAATTTATTTTGGCAATATAATTATTGTTACCCGTTAATGGCCTTATCCGTTTTATGTGATAGTTAAAAAATTCATTATGGCTTTTAAGCACCTCTCAGTATGTAACATATTAATAAAATCACTTTGTCGTTACGCTCTGATTTTAAAAAGCTATAATATTAACAATAGTTTATTTAAAGTTTTTACATATAACCGCTGAGTCATACAACTGAATTGCGTAAAATCTTGCAATATCTAAAAATCGCATATTGAGTTACTATAAAATTATATTAAAAATTTGCCATAGTCGGGAAAAAAAACTATTCCTAAAACGATTTGTACGAGCCTTAAATTGCTGAAAGTGACGTGGCCTTCTTGAATTATATTTATTTACTTTGGTTTGAGCAAGAGCTGAGATGGCTTATGACAACTGTCAAGCATTACTGAATTTTAAAAGGAGCTTCTCACACAGACTAGAGCGTCTGTCCTTCAGGTTAAAACGAAATAAGTTCTCCTTCTTTTTCATTTGAATATTGTTTTTCAGACGAAGACTGGATATTCTTATTTTTTCCCTACTTTTGGCTAGTCCCCGTTCTTATGATTATTCTTAGTTTCGCGAATATTGGTGTCACAAGGAATTTCTGCATGTTTGTAAAATGACTCACAGCTTAAAAAGGTAATAGATCGGCAAAGGACTTTGCTAAAAAGATTTATTTGCAAATGTAGTAAATGTATAATCAATAGAAAGCAGTAGTAAATGATTTTTCAAAGATGAAAAGATGTACTCTTAACATCTGTGGCATAGTGTTATTCTTGAAATATTCTTAAAATATTGGACAATATCAGCCTCAACAGTCCTAAAAAGTATATTATTATTAATATTGGTGTACAGTGCTAATTTTTAGACACATGCATCCACAAACTATTTTTCTCAAATTCAACCTCAGACTGTGGGAATAGAGGACAAATTGACATTGTCTATGAATCTGTTTGGTTTGGCACAGTTACAGTTACGTCTTCCTTCGCGGTCTAACCTAATCTTCCGTGCGTGATTAACAGAAATCTAAAACCAAATATTCATTTGCTACAAAATTGTATAGGGTTTACCAGGACGTCTTGTTGCGCCATCGATTATCAAAGCTTCCGTCCGATTTTAATGGATCACTTTTCTTTTCATGCAAACAACAGTGCATTACATTTGCCACGCTAACCGCAAGAACATTTGTTGTCGAAAGTTTCTGCTGTTTTTCAAAAGATTATCTTTCAGGTACAGTCAATTACGTGCTGTGGTAACGACTTAGACTATTTGATGAAAATGTGGTTACTTTCAGTTCCGCTACTAAGATGCATTAATAAAATGATATAATATATTTATTATGATATAATATGCTATATAGTGTAACCGTACATCCTGTGCCCAAGTTCAGCAGCTGTCATAAAGCCATTATGGTGGTAACCGGGAGGGCACATTGTATATTTATGTATAGTAATATACTATATACACTTTTTTTTAATTAAGAACACACTTAATAAGAACAGTGAGGCTCAAATCGCCCAAAAAATAAGAACAAATTTAAAAGAACAATTTGAGGCTGAAATGAAAATTTTAAAAAAATTGAAAAAGAGAAAAAATAGCAAACTGAGCGTGGCAAGCAGCCATGGCACAGAGCATTACCACACATTCAATATATTTGGTTACTTAATACAAGTATACTCCAACTGTAACAATTACAATTACACTGTCATCTGCTGTAAAATACACAAAATTTTACATGTATGTAAAAGCTGGGCATACATTAACACTGGAAGGCCTTTAAAATCGATTTTCAAACCACAAAAAATTTATTGCAGTTAAGAACAAAATAAGAACATTTTGAGCCTCAAATTGTTGAAAAAAATAAGAACATTGAGCCTGGGCAGAATTTTACTGGTTCTTAATAAAATTCAATTGTTTTTATGTCTCAGTGCCGCTAAATTAGGTAGACGCTTTGGCGGTGTCTTTCATCTTTAGTTTCTCTATAATTTTGGGTTAATATGTTGTTTTTTGACCATTTTTGCGATCATTAAGAATTTCATTTTTTGAAATGAGTTTATTTTAATTGACTAGCAAGTCAAGCCATGGGTCGAACGGTGCCGAATCAAGTTATCCATCTTTTCGATTATTTCAAGATGGTTAGATTAGATTAAGGATTTTCAGCTCTTTATAAGTAGTGCATGGTGTTTGACTAAAACCCCCTTTTTATAAGAATCCTTTTTTAAAGTGCCAATACGATGAAAATCGACGTTCTCGAATTGATTTTTTTAAGGAAATTAAGGGTATGCTAGAAAGCTTTTTACAGACAAAGAAAACTATAAAAAATCTCACAGGGCTAGAAACGGCGTTTCAAAGTTCCACTGAAAAAATTGCCATTTGGAACGCCAAATTTTAACTTAAGTTTTGAATTAAACAAAACAAAAATTCAAAATTTAAAGCTTATGCTTTATCACCATCTGTTATCATAGAGGCGACAATTCGATAAGTTCGACGATGGCTTTGTGTATGTATATGACACCCTTTATACAATTTTATAGGGTGATTAGACGAAGTGCCAACACCAAAAAAATTGTAGCCAGAAAAAAGCTGGCTTACACATCTAAAAAATATAACAATTCTTGGTCCATATATACTCATTCAAGATTTAGCGAACAAAATATAAAGTTTACATGTTTGTGTTTGCAAACTTGTATATTAAACGAAAGGCATCCTTACGGTGTTAGGCTAGAGACTTACCGAGCGAGTTTTCTGTTTTACAAATCGTCGCAAGCTGCTTCGAAACAATAACTTATAACCGGAATTCGCCCACTGCTACAACGCTATTAGAATAAAAACACATTTACATAAGAAACTATATAACTATGGAGCTGAAATAAGCAAAATATTTTAAACTCGGCCTCAACCCCATGATTAAACCTTGCTTTAAAATTAAATGTCGTTCTATTTACCAACAGATTAATTTCCTTTTGAAAAACTACATAATAAGAGAAACTTGTATTTAAATTGTTTCTAAACTTTGGCTAATATGAGTTTTTCTTATTTTCTAAAAATGTTCTTACAAGGAAGAAAAGAATTTACATTGTAATTAAGTTAAATGGATACACAATGGCTTTTTGAAATTCACTATATTTTGCGAACTAGGCTTTCAATGACGCTTTTAATGAAAAGCAGGAAACGCCAAAAAATATTTGTCTATGCAAACAAACTGCTGTACTTACATTGAAGAAAGGAAATTTGCAGTCATGTATAATTTTTTTTGTCGAGAAATTAGAAGAAAAAGATGCCGGCTCATTAAAAACGCCACAAGGGCGTTTGCTTTCCAAAGTATCATTAAACTGTTCCAATGGTAATGACAATTTGTTCGTGTGTGTTTACAGAGATATTGTTAATTCAAACGAGTCTTCTTCAAAATTCATTGTAGTTTTCAAGGTGAAAACTTAGTAAGGCAGAAACTTAAGAGCTATAGTCTTCTTTTGACAAAAGGGAAAATAACAATTTTCTCGTCAAGAAAACGATACAGCTGTATAGTTTTTCTTGTTGTAATTTTTACATTCTATAAGCCAGCCAAAGAGGCTTAATTTAATACCAGCGTCAGTCACGTCAGCACTGTAGTTAAAATTATTTAAAATGTTTTATTTCAGATTTGTCTAAAACTAGTCTTTTTCTAATATTAATCTTCGTTATCAAATGTAAAACTATTGATCAGTACGGATGTTACGTTTACTAAAATTTACCTTTAAACCTTGATCCGTTCGGTACGCGATATATTTATGTTTTGAGACTATTACTGAAGTTGAACTCACAGATTTCTTCATAAGCTTGCAAGCTCTGCACACCTTTTTGATTTTGCATTCCAGCGAAATTCCGTGTTTGCAGAGATCAAGATATAATCTCTCAGCCCCCAATTAATTCTGAGAAAAAATCCAGATTTCCAGATGTTCATGAATTTAAATATCAAAGTGTCGGAAGTTTTTGACAACATCAGGCAAAAGAAAACAAACTGAACAATATTTTGTTACAAGTGCGAGCACGTAAAGAGTTTTAAAAAGAAAACGACAACCAGTACATGTACAAATAAGAATTTTTTAACAAAAAAAAATTTATTTGCCTAGGGATTCAGGGAATAGTTTTCACAAACTCAAAGCGATGTTTCGGTCGGGTTCTGGGTTTTCCCTGTGGATCAAATGCAATTAAAAAACTAAAGGTCGAAATTTTCATAATTTTTTAAACGCTTTTAATTAAAATTAAGTAGTTTACCTTTGAAGAACTGATTTTTCGAGCATCAGCCTTTTGTTATACCAAATGTAATTTAGACAACTATAGATCTTGGTTGAATTGTCGCTTATCATTGCTGCTTTCGGTGCAGCTTGGTAATGAAAGCCGAACTGACGTTTCAAATGTTACTCTGTACTGTGTTTTAATTTGCAACGTTCATCTGTATTAGTTATAACTATAAGTCTTACCGTACGTTGAACTAAGAAAAAAAACTATTCTTATACAAATGTCAGAATGAATTTGAAGAATAATATGTTGTTTGTATATGTAAGTTCAGTAATTCCTTTATTTGAAATGCGAAAGTAATGTTTCATGTTGTTGAAGAACAATTCTGGACAAAATCTTACCTTATGCTAACTCCCCTTCGCGACCCTTGTGGATTTGGGTAGTTACCCTATTCATTCACCCTGAAACTCCTCTAATTATCCCCAAAATACATTTAAGAGACAAAAACCATTCGACCTCAATGTAAGCGAAATTTGTTTGGGATATTTTTGTTGTTAAAGTTTAGGCTATACTAGGTTTTATAAAACTAACAACTTTTTTTGCTTTGGAAAATTTTGATTTGACTAACTGCTAGCTTGGTAGGCCTGTGGGACTACTTCGTACCAGGCCAGCACCAATATAACAAAATGGTGGATGAGTCGCGTTCTTCCAAAAAGCTTGTAAATGATCCTTTAAGTGCTGTTGATGAGGGACTAGAGGGATTCGTTGCGTCAAATGCAGGCCTAAAACTTTTAAAAGGCCACAGAGTTGTTATTCGAGACGATTTTGAAGAGATAAAAAGGTTAGGAAAAGTGACCCTCATTTCTGGCGGTGGAAGTGGTCACGAGCCGTCTCATGCGGGTTTCGTCGGACATGGAATGCTTACTGCAGCAATTGCAGGCTCTGTTTTTGCTTCACCTCCAACTAAATCAGTTTTAGCTGCCATTAGGGCTGTTGGTCAGGGTAATACTGGTGGAACGCTGGTGATAGTGAAGAACTACACGGGAGACAGGTTAACATTTGGTTTCGCTGCCGAAAGAGCCAAGGCAGAAGGTATTAAAGTTGAGATGGTTGTAGTGGGTGAGGATTGTGCTCTGACCAGTAAGGACAAAACAGCTGGCAGGCGGGGTCTGTGTGGGACAGTTCTTATTCATAAGGTATAAAGTTATAATCAAGATGCTTAATTTCGTCGTGTGATATTTCACCTGACGCCAGAGACTGTTTTCATACGTCATGTTACTGCTTTAAATAATAATAATAATAATTATGATAATGATAATGATAATGATAATAATAATGGTAATGGTAATAGTAATAGTAACAGTAATAATAATAATAATAATAATAATAATAATATTTTATTCAATGTCATTTATAAAGGAAGTGGTTGCCCATTCTTCCTACATTCAAAGACTGATGTTTAATTGCTTGATGGCCGGGATCTTGGTGTGAAAGTCAATTATTTTTAGAGGGAGAAAAACCGGAGTACCCAGAGAAAAACTCTCTAAGTCAAATTGAGATCGACAAATGTCATCACACATGCCGAGCCCAGGAATTGATCCCAGGTCATAGAGGTGGGAGGCACAATTGATGACCACTATGTCAACCTGACTTGCTGTTTTGGGGTCTATGAGTAATGCACTGTCTTTCAATGTAAACACTGGCTCCGTAATCTGAGGCAGTGACAGGAATTGGGGTTTTGACATTCTGAGGGTTCACACTAACCAGTTGTTACAGTCTTTTGTAGCGCCATCAGTAAGGCACTATTAACAAACATCTGGACTCATTTTCCCACAGGAGATAATATTAAGCACTTAATGACTGCCTCAATGTTGAGGGTCTCGGGGAAAACAAAACTCACTGTTTCCCGAAGGGGCAGTCATTAAGTGTTTTGTTATTCCTCCCAACTCAAAATAGAGCAATACATGAATGTCAACTAACGACTTTATTGTAAAAAGTTACAAATTTGCCGCCGTTTCAAAGGCGCACGACCGGATCACGTGCGAGTCGAAAGTTCAAATTGTTGTTGCCCTAGGAAGTTAGTAAGTTTTGTTTACCGTAGGGAGTTAGTGAGTTTTAATCCATAACACGTGACACGTTCTCCTCCAACCGGAAAACGGATTTGAGTTTGGAGGTACAACAACATCATTTGTTCCCGTTTACTCTTACGTTCTTCCGTTCACTGCCAGTGAGGATTAAGAAACTTATTTTGCCTCAATATCTTATCTTGTAGCTTTTATCTCAGCAAGGTTAGCCCAGTTGGTAAGGCGCCACTCTGCTGTGCGGGAGGCAATTCCCGGCGGACCAACCGGGGTGCTACCTTTGCTCTAACATCTGAAAATGGTTAGACATTTGCGTCTTCTTGGATAAGGACGTTAATCCGTATGCCTAGTCTCTGGACACTCTATTGAGGGACTTAAAAGAACCCACACATTTGTCGAAAAGAGCAGGGTAGTGATCCCGGTGTTGTGGTTTGCCTTCTCTACTGAGGGCATTTACGATTATTAATATATGTGAGCCGCTGTTAGCAGACTATCCAAGATCCTCAATAGCTGAAAGCTGTATTTATTTGTAATGCGCATTTGATCATATTCATATGAAAAAGGCGTAATATATAAATACCAAATATAATAATAACTATTATTGTTATTATTATTATCTTAACTAAAATTCTGTTTACTCTTTTCACATCTCCTCCCTTTCACTTCTTAGGTAGGGTAAACAAAATTATTATCACAAACCTGCTGGTGTTTGACAGTCCGGTATTGTCCCCCCTTACCAAGACGAGCCGTATGGTAGAAATAGCCTGCAGTTATTGCCTGAGGGTAAAACAGCGGAAAGAAGAACATAACTTGCAAGTGAAATGAGTATGAGTCTAACTTAATTTGCTAGTTGCACATATTACTACAACACTGCAAGTTCAGAATGGTTTGTTGATTTACATTAAACAATTATTGAATTAGACCGAAGGAAACAGTAAGTTTTGCGTCCGCCGAGGGACTATTTTCACAAGGTTTAGGTCAATCAGTGATTTGATGAATACCAAGAAGAACAAAAAGTAGTTTTTTAAAAAGAAATATTATCCAAACTCGTGTTTTGTGAACCTTTGAAATCACACTAATTACAATTTACTTTCGGTTTTACTACTTACCGCTCCATAGCATATTGTTGCCCGCTGAGAGATTAGTAACCCTGAGAGAGTCTAACCTAATTACGTAAGACTAGAAAATTGGCAGTGTTACTCAAACGTGAACGCTAAAACAAGAAACTACACAATATATGTTTTTGAGGAACATCAGCTTAACCTTTTCAAGAGGAAATACTAGCAGGGAAACTCTACCCTAGGACATGTAAATGCCTCCCATTTATCACAATATACAAATTTACTCTTTTTATAATAAAAGCGAACAACTGTCAGTAAACAACAAAGAGTACATTAACCCTCAAAATATCGGCTCCTTCTGTAGGCACGCTGGGCATACATATAGTAACACATAATACGTAAAAGTGGTTCTAACTAATGAAAGGCACTGAAGCAAAGCCGACCTCGACCCTAAACCAATCAAGAAGAACTTCCTCCGATACGCACAGAAACGCCCAAAATATCTGACTTGAGTAGAGAGTTTGAATTTACTTTACTTTTTTTATTAATTAACTCCTTCCCATCTTGCATTTAATAAATCAAATCTACCAATAAGTTCCACGCAATTTTATAGGTCACTCAATTACATGACTGCACAGAGCTTTTTTTTTTAATGGTCACTGCGTCAAAGGATTTGAGGACATTTCAATCTCAACTCTTTCTTTCATTTAATAAATCGGATCTACCCATAAATTTCACACAATTTTATAGGTCACTCAAATGCATGACTGCATAGGTCTTACTTTTCTAATGGCCAATGCGTCGCCAGGATTTGAGGACAATTCAATCTCAACCCTCTCCACCAGTCCCTCCAATTGCTCACGAACATCACGAGCACGTTTCATTGAGCGGTGTTGGATGAAGTTTTCAAAACACCACTGAGTTGAGTAATCTGTCTCTGCCCACTACAAAGAGAATAAAAATGTTTTTCAGATGTTTCAAGGAATTACTGACGGGAAATATCACTCTGTAAAGATCCCATAACCGATCAATTCGCCTCGGAATATCATCTTCGATATCCTGGTAATCAGATTACCTGTACATATATATATCTAAGTAAACTATTGAAACCAAACATTTCCCACCCAAAACAAAGATCTTCTTAAAAAACTGCTCATGGTTTATAAACGTAATCTAAAACCATATGGTCATAGACCGTTCTCTTATATTTTGGAGCGCCCTGCAAGATTATATCTGACACACCGCTTGCCTAGAGACGTTCAAGGCTAAATTAAAAACCTCTTTAGGCAGTTGTAGTCTACATGTAATTATGCAAGTTTTTAATTATAAGTGTAGTTTTATAAGTTTCTTACTATTACTGTAATGTGCTGCTGGATTTCTGGCATAAATTTATGTATGATAACTATTATTATTATTACTATTATTAATCAACCAATCATACTGGATATCTTCTAACTCAAACAATGGTCAAGGAAACCGCATACTTACTCAACAAATAGTAGCCTGCAAATACAGCCGCCTCTCATTTCTCATTGACTTCGCAAGAGAGGTAATCAAAGGCAGCTGTGTTAAGCAGTAGACAAATATAGTCGCTTTCAACTAAAACAATTAGAATATTCTCTCTGCATATGCTTCGCACCCGCCATTATATTTAATAATTAGACCTCGAGGACAAATGGACTACGAGCCAATAGCCCATCAGGCCGTAGGATGAATGGGTTATTCAAACTCGTACATAGTCCAAGAGGCAGAGGTCTGAATGGTCTTAGTATAAACCTACTAAACGATGAGAAAAATTGTCGATGAAATCTTGTAATATTTCAGCAAAACGCGCGTGGTTCATTACTATTTTGATCCGTCATCTTTTCTATCAAAAATATCAAAAATAGATCTCAAGTAGAGTAGCCACTCGCAAAAGACCGTCATTAGTTTTATACTAATTAGCGAATAACAATAAGAAATGAATAAATATAACATTTGAGAATAAAAATTCAAATATGTTGACAGCAGTCACTGAAACGTCGTTTTTCTTGCTCAAAAGTCTAAATGGATTTTGAATTGAGCATAAATCACTGATAAATGCTAGTTAACTAAATTAAATCGATAGCTACATGTCTTTAGAATTTTATCAGCGTAATCTAAGCTTCTGGCAAATCGAATTACATCACAGACTGCAAAAGTCTCTTCCTTCGCCGGGAGATCGAGAATCACATGGGAAACTGGGAAGAGGAAATGGACGCGTGAACGGGACCGGAAAGGAATGGGGGCGAATGGCTGAAGGTAGAGACAATAATAATAATAATAATTTATTTATATAGCGCTTAATTCGTAAGCTCTAAGCGCTTTACAATTTTAAAAGACTAATATAAAAGAAAATTAATACTAATATATTTAAAAACTACTACTAATAAAAGAAAACAAAATACTAATATAATTAAAAAACTACTACTAATTACTAAATACTAATTACAGATTAAAAGCAAGTTTGAACAAGTGAGTTTTAAGATGAGATTTAAAGGATGACAAACTATGTATAGATCTAATGTTTTCAGGCAGAGAATTCCAGAGGTAAGGCGCGTGGACTGAAAAAGAGCGGTAGCCATAAGTTTTAGTTTTATAATTTACAGTTTCCAGTCTTGTTGCTTTAAAAGACGAGCGTAGTAATCTTTTTGGTGTATAAACATGTAAAAGTTCCCTAAGATAAATTGGGGCCATATCATGTAAGCATTTAAAAGTTAGTAGATTAATTTTAAACTCAATTCTGTATTCAACAGGAAGCCAGTGTAATTCTTGCAGAACTGGAGAGATGTGGTCATTTTTTCGCTTTTTAGCAATAATCCGTGCAGCAGCGTTTTGCACGCTTTGGAGTTTGTTAATTAAATACTTAGAAAGGCCATACAGAAGTGCATTACAATTGTCAATTTTGGAACATACTAGTGACTGAATGAGAATCTTACACAAATCATCTGATAAGTAATTCCTTACTTTTGCAATGTTCCTAAGATGAAAAAAGGATGATTTAACTAAATTATTTATTTGTTTTTCATAAGAAAATGTATCATCAAAGGTAACCCCGATATTGCGCGCATGTGCAGCAAAGTACACATTGTCATTTCCAAAAGTGAGCGAATGAAGTTGAGAAGGACTGGAAAATCTTGAATGCAAGTGGAGAAGTTCTGTTTTGTCCTTATTTAATTTCAATTTGTTGACTGCCATCCATTTATCAATATCCGAGATACACGACTCAATCTGGTACTTGGTCGAAGCTAGTTCATCCTCACTGCCACAAGTGAAAGCAGTATACAGTTGGGTATCATCAGCATACATGTGAAATGACAAATCATGTCGGCGTATAACATCAGCTAATGGAGATGTGTACAGTAGGTAAAGCAGCGGACCTAAGACTGACCCCTGAGGAACTCCGCAAGTCAACTTTCTCACACAAGATGATTCACCATCTATGCTTACAAACTGTGAGCGGTCATTCAGATAAGATACAAACCAAGCCAAGGCATTCCCTTTAATTCCAAAGCGCGTTGACAGTCTAGTAAGTAATATTTGATGGTCCACCGTATCAAAAGCTGCAGAGAGATCTAACAATAACAATACCACAGAACAATTACTGTCAATCAACCGAAGAATATCATTTTGTACCCGGACAAGCGCCGTCTCACAGCTGTGGTACATTTTGTACGCAGACTGGAAGCGCTCCTCAAGATCATTTATAAGTAGGTGATCTAAAACACGAATTGCAATCGCTTTTTCAACCGATTTGGCTAGGAACTGTAAATTTGAGATTGGTCTAAAGTTAGGATACTGTTCATGGTCTAGTTGGGCTCTCTTCAGTAGCGGAGACAGAATGGCCTGTTTCAATGACGGTGGTACAATACAAGTAGCCAGCGATAGTTTCACAATTTTAGTGATAATGGTAGCAGATCATCCAAACATTTGGTTAGTAATTGCGCAGGAATCGGGTCCAGGTCACAAGATTTAGCTGAAAATTTACGAATTAGGCCAGACATTTCTTTAACGGTGACAGGGGAAAAATTTTCTAGAGAATGATTAAAGCGGGGATTGTCCAGTTCCGTGCAAAATGTCAAAAAGGCAGTGTCAGTAACGTAAGGTAGCTCAGCCCTAATTGAATTTATCTTGTTTATAAAATAATCAGAGAAATTATTACACAGTTCACGTGTCGAGGTACATGATGGGAATTGTTTTTCAACAGAACGATGCAGTAAACGATCAACAGTAATGAACAATTGCCTTTTGTTAGAGGCATTGTTTCGAATGACGGATGAATAAAAGTTCATTTTTGCAGATTTAACCAAGCACCGAACACGCTCACACTGATCTTTATATAGCTGATAGTCTACGTGAAGTTTAGATTTGCGCCAACGTCTCTCCAGCCTGCGTCGTTTGGTCTTCTCTGCCGCAATCTCGTCCGTGTACCAAGGAGCAGCGGGACGTAAGATAATTACACGCTTCTTTAGTGGGGCAAAGGAATCAACAATGCGAGAAAGTTCAGAACTATATTGCTCACATAGGTCAGAAACTGAACTAGCTGGAGACGAAATTAGTTCCGAAGAAACCAGTTCTTTGCGGAACGCTTCAGTATTAACAGCACGTTGTTTACGAAAAGTCTTTTCAATCCTAGCTGGTTGAGCTTTCTCAAGCAAAAGTTTACAGTGAACAACAAAATGATCAGACAAGCAAGGATCGTGAACCTTATAATCGCAAACAGTTTCCTGATCATCTCTAGTAATAACAAGATCAAGTGTATGACCACTCCTGTGTGTGGGAACATTGACATGCTGCGTTAGATTATGACTGTATAACAAATCCAGAAACTTTGCTGCTTGAAAATCTACATGTGGCTGGTCAATATGCAAATTAAAGTCACCAAGTATTAAAAGTTTACCACTCGAAGAGATCAAGCGCTCAAGTAACAGAGAAAAATCTTGAAAGAAAATGTCTGCTGTTAGATTATTTTTCTTCTTGTTGTGATGTAATCTATAGAGAATAAGAATTCTGATCGGTAAGGATGAAGATGTCGAGAATAACAAAACTTCCATGACCTCAAATGAGCGAAATCGTTCAACCTGCTGTTTCCAAACCTTCAAGCTCCTGTTAAAAATTAAACCAACTCCACCACCTTTCCTATTTGCTCTCGGTACATGGTAAAAACTGAAACCACGCGGACAAAGTTCATTGACCGTAGTTGTGGAATCTGTCTTTAACCAATGACCCTGTATACACATTTAAACATTGTTTATCACTGCTTTAAAACCGAGGATAAAATCCAGTATTTATAAAGGATACAGATCTATGGGAGAGGACCACACTGGTCAACATTAAAATACATCTGGACAGCTCTGTATAAGCATACAATATACGTACTCTTTTGAACTTTTGAAATTCCATGACTTCCCATGACTTTTCATGACTTTTATGCGTTTTCCATGACTTAGTTTTCACAAAATAAAAAGAATTATACAAGTAAAGATTGGTTTGAATCCAAAGGTTAGTATTTAACAGTTGGTATGAACAATAACTTTAAAGCACAATTTAGAGTTATCTTTAAACACATACCTGTAATTAACCAACCGTCACTGACTTTAGTTTCAGGTTTTTTAACAATTTACGAATATCAAGTATTATATTAACGCTAAAATTAATGGTTATTGACAAAAAAAATCGCATAGTTCCATGGGAGTCCACCATGCAAGGGGTCTAAAGACTCACTATCCTTGAATGTAGCTCGTAACAACTCTATGAACTGAACTGTATAATATCATTTTAGACGTAAAAACGCAATTAAAATGTACACAAGTTATAAAAGGCGAGTAAAAGTTAAAAATGTATCCCAACGTTAACCAGAACCGCTCGTTCATAATCAACTCTTCTGTGTCTCAACAATATCTGGTAAACTATGTAAAGTAACTGACGTCATTCAACCAGCATTTAAGTTTTATGTTTTTGTTAATTTCTTCCAATAAAACAGCCTTATCCCTTCCTGCATCCCTAAAAGCAATATAGACTTGGCCAGTAATAACAGATTCGCTGTAGCATAAGCATCTTTCGCACATTTATCTGTATCAAAGTTTAGGGCAGTAATGTCAATGGTTAGTAGTGTTTTCTTCTTTTCAAACTCAATCTTCTCATCACAGATAGACTTGCGTTTCCTGCTTTGCGGAGCTTCTTCATTTTGTTGTCTTTGTTCTTCAAGATACGAAAGGTAGCGCTGCCTCCTAGCAATTGCTGAGGAAAGAAATACCTAAAATAATTGACATACCCTGCAAAGCTTTGACATGCTTTTTTGACGACATGTGGCTCTTAACCGCCGCTTCACCCATGTTACTAATATCGAATGTTTTCCTACAGATTTTGCATGTTGCTTGTCATCTTAAATTACAACGTTCAATCCATTGAAAAAATTGTTTATCGCTCAACCAGGCATCTTGAAAATGGCGTTTGCCTGGCATGTTTTGTCTCCATTACTTGTTGATTATGACTTGCAAGCTGCACGAACGCAATCGAGGCAATCAGGTAACCTTGTGGTTTGGCAGAACGAATTTTAATCGGCCGATGACGAAATGTAATCAAATAGATCACTGGCTGTGAAACTGCACTTCGCGTGTGGCTTGTTCCATGCTGGCTTTCTAATCAAATCTAAGTTTTCATAAAAAAACATCTCACCCATAATTTAGCACACGTTTTCCATGCCCAATACTAAAAATTTCCATGGCCCTGATAAAAATTCCATGACTTTCCAGGCCTGGAAAATGATTTTGTAAAATTCCATGACTTTCAAGGATTTCCATGAGCCTTACGAACCCTCGCATAGCATCTTCAATATAAAACCAAAACTTAACTAACACAAAATAAACTGCTTAGTAATGCAATATAGTTTATAAAGGTTGTTTACTAACACAATTTATTCAATTTACAATTTTGATATTATGCATGCAAGGTTCAATAACAAAAAAGCAACAACTCATATTTATTTAATTTAAAATTATTACTTATGCATTTTGAGATAAAGTAGGAAAATAAATAACTGGAAACTATAAACCGAGAATTAAAATGATACTACAATACCTTTTTCCCTATATAGCATAATGAAAGATATACTAGCAGGTAGCTCACTTGCAGTGTGCCAGCTAC
Organism: Zoanthus sanctaehelenae; assembly: GCA_028564885.2. NCBI lineage: Eukaryota > Metazoa > Cnidaria > Anthozoa > Zoantharia > Zoanthidae > Zoanthus > Zoanthus sanctaehelenae. The sequence continues at coordinate 7,373 of JAOTRI020016191.1, read as the reverse complement.
AGATTACTTTGTGTTTTTGGAGCAAAATTTATTCAAACACAAGACTTGATTAACACTGATGTTAGTTGTAATTGAACAAGTTTTTTTACAGTGACAAGTTTTTAAATAAAAAAAAGTTTTTTTGGGTATTTCAATTTTCCGACAACTTGGCTAATGGCTAACACAAAGTCGATAACATAAGACCACATTTTCAGCACTTTAGAATACTTACTTCTGGTTTTATCTTGATACTCAAAGTAAAATTTTCTTATTATCACTGGGTTATTGTTTGTCGTTCAGATCATTAGGAAATTCACTCTTCCACTATAAGTATTCAAACCACCATAAATACACAAAGGAAACATAGCCTTTTGATAGAAGGACATGACACAATCTGATCCCTGTAGAGAAAGGAGCATCAAACTATTATGAGATTGAAGAAAATATCCAACACAATGGCGTAATTAAGCGAGCTTGTTCAGCAATGTTGTGAAATATATCCTTTTGTGTTTGGTGTGTGAATGAATTCGAGAGACATTTTATCGATTTTAACTTGTTCGTGAAATACTTTCGACATTTATTTGTATCTATGAACATAGAGCAGTTTTGGAGCTTTAAAAAGAGATCTTAAACGGGGAATTTTGATAACCGTAAGCCGAATCCCGTTTTTTTAAAAATTTCATTTAAAATTATAAGCGGCGTTCTTGAATGGTGCAAGTTACTTCCGACATATCGCACGTTATGCATGATCAATAGCGCTGCGCGGACGAGCTAAAAATATATTTGTCACGCAATCCACTCCTACTGTGGTTGGACAAAAAAAGACCCTTTCGAGTAGTCACGCGTATAATTTCTCAGCTTAACTTATTCGATATTTTAATGGTTGCTACAAAACATTGTTGTTGAGGAAAGTGCAAAAGTGATTCACGATATCCTGGGAAACTTCACCCTGCTTTAAAGAAGCGTTTGGCCGAAGGAAAAGCCATATTTTTGCAATTTTCTAAAAAATTTCAAGGACTCGAGATGGGTCAACGCTTGTGGCCGAACGATTCACCGTGAAAGACGTCACAAAACACACATATATTTGTTCTTTGCACTGGCCGGGTGAAGGAGGACCAACAGAAGGTTTTGATGTTCCTTTGAAAGCCACACTTACTTCAAAAGAGGTCGAAAGAGTCTCGAAACCTAAGCGAAAGCGACCGTCGAACAAGCAGCCATCACATGTTGTTCCAGCAAAACAAAAACGCGTTTCAGAACCTATAAAGACGGAGGATCCTAAAGATCTAAATGAAGAAGCAAGTGAATTTGAAAATATTGACGAAGAGAACGGTTTTGACCAACTAAATACACGAGAGATGGCAACACAAACGAGTGTGTCGAAATCCGAACTCGCATTCAAGTTGGACGCCATGTTGCTACGCAAATCTCGAATACACAACGCTCCCGTTATAAAATACCAAAACAATATTGGTTTTGAATTTATCAAGGATAATTCTGATATTATAAAGCACTTTGTTGGATTGACTTCAAAACAAGTTTCTTAACATTTGTCCTTAAGATAATAATAAAAAATAGAAAATGGGAATAATATCTCGAGCAAGAAAAAATAAAGCCTACAGCATAATTTCTAGATGGTCTTCTAAAGAAAAACTGTACATTTGTTTGTTCAGGCTACGAACTGGTTTTACAATAAAAACTTTGTCAGTATTGTTGAGTAGTTCTGATCAAACTATAAAAGAAACAACTGTGAGAGACATTTTCACGACATTTATTCAACTAATGTATAAAGTTTTGGGGCAAATGGAATTTGTCATGTTTCCAGGAAGAGAGTTGCTAGTTAAATTTCTTCCTAAGGTCTTTAAAACCATGAGAAGTGTAAAGTATTCAGTTGACTGCACTGAGTTTAAAATTCAAACATTCAGGAATTTTGCCTAGCAAGGCAATACCTATTCACAATACAAGCATTACAATACCTTTAAATGCCTTATAGCTGTTACACCTAATGGAGGAGGATGCTTTGTATCGGAGCTTTTTGAAGGCGACATAAATGATGTTGAAATCTTTAGACAGAGTGGGATTTTAAAACGCATCCAACCCTATGTTGTTCTTGTAGACAGGGGGTTTACAGTGCATAATTTGCTAAATCCTTTACATGCAAAGATTATGATTCCTGCCTTTCTTAAAGGCAGACAGAGCCTGAGCATTGCTGAAGAACTTACCACTAGGAAAATTGCTAAAGCCAGAATTCATGTGCAAAGATTCAACTAGAGGCTAAAGAGCTTCAAATTGTCAGGGAAGACAGTCCCATTGTCCCTAGCGCCTATTGCCACTCAGCTTGTTGTAGTAATGTTACAAAAGTAGTAGAAAAATTACCAAGACATGAAATCAAATTTAATTAAACTTAGTGACAGACACATTTCAACTTTTTATATTCAATATGCAATTGCTGTATATGAAACTCAAAACATAACATTTGAATGGGTTAACTATATTTCACATGGAGCAACAAAAGATTGTGCAAAATTCTATTGTACAGTAAATGGGGAATAGTATTCATTAATACTGTCTGAAAATCATGTGTGTAAACATAAGTTGAGTTATGTACAATAAAATAAATGTCACTGACTTCTTAGTTTCCTTGTTGTTTTAAATTGAGGTCCTTTTCATATTTTGTTTTCTTTCATTGCAAAGGATTGTTTATTCTGCCATAGACTACATGGCTTAAAGAATATCCAACGTCTATGTTTTTGACAAAGAGATCAAGTTACAGTCTCGCGGAGGTCCAATTGGCCTTCAGTTAACAGGGGTGCTGGCACAACTGTTTATGGTGTGGTGGTATAAATACCTGGAGCGCAAAATGAATGAGATAGGCTTGAAGCTGTGGATGTACAAACGGTATGTGGATGATTGAAAACATACTAATAAAATTTCAAAGCAATTATAAATTTGAGTTGACATAAAAATGTTAATTAGTACAATTGAGTTGCTGTAGTTGTAATTATATGCACGTGCACACAGCATACAATTACAACAAGGCTCAAAATTGCAAAAAATTTAAGAATAAGTTCAGGCAGAGATTCAATTCTGGAAAGTGTTTGAGGTAGAAAGTTGACTAAAACTTAGTGTTACAGCAAAAACATAAAAGGTTCACTGTAAAGACTGCTCAACAAACGATGAAGGTAGTTCACCTCTAAATTCAGTTGTACAATACAGTATATGTTTTTTCTTCAATAAAACTGCTCACAGAAATAAGAATAATTTTAAGAACAATTTGAAAATCCTTCAAAAAATCAAACTATACCCGAGTGCAGTTATTAACTAATATAACAAGGCCAGAAGAATTTAATTTTTTTGAACCACAGATTTTTTTGAAAATTTTTTAGGATCAAACGGTCGGGGAAAAATGCCAAAAGTGGTTCTACGATAGAATTGTGTGACAAACTTTAATCGACGGTTTGAAACTGGAATTGGCAATCATTGTGGAAGCAAAGTTTCTTTGGTGGTTTACATTTGTGTTAAAAATGATTAAAATTTTAATAAACATGAATGCCGAGTTTCACACATTTGCTTTCCAAACTTACCTAATTCAGTTTTGCTGCGATGCAAACACAGAGATGTCCGTAAATGATTTTTGAATTTTAAAATCAATACTTAAAACCGTTTAAATTGATGTCAATGTTATCGTTTTTTTGAAAACACTTTCATTTCTAAAGAAACAGGGTTGGTCATTTCTGTGCTTAGAAATATTAAATTGATCTGGCCTAATAAAAATATGAATTATTATTTTAAATTGGCCACCCTCTCAGCCTGTCTCTGGTATAGAAATGATTAGAAATACTATAACAATTGCTAAGAAACTCTTGTTCCTTTTCAGGTTACTCTAAAGCTACATGATGGTGACATTAAAACTGTGAGTGTATGAGAAATAGAGGTATCGGGTAAAAATGCGGAACAGCCAATACGGAATCGAAAGAGAGAAAATACAGATGTTGCCACTGTGAATGAAACTCCCGTGCAGCAGCCTCCAATTCAGTCTCCAAAATGTCTTGACTGTAATACTCTAGAGTTTTGTTTTGATGTTGATCCTACAGGCATAGTTATTAGTATTTGTGCATTTTTTACTCTGCCACTTTCTGGTACTTCAATTCTTGTTTCCACTTCCATTTCACGGCTGGGCCATCAATATACTTATAAATTTGTTCTCTGTTCAGTTGTTGGGGGTGCAAGCATGCGCTACATCCCTTCCAAACAAGTCTGCCGGGTTTCCTGATATTGTATCAATTTTCTTTCCTATTGGAAATTTCCTGTTACGGTATCAGAGTTATGAAAAAAATTCTGTTGGATTTTTCTAGTGGGAGAGAAGGGTATAAAATGTAGGGCTTTTTTAAAAAAAACATCCTAACTCAAAAATATTTGTTTCAACAGAATAGTATTTGCTACAAAAAGCCAATATTGTGAATTTCTCCAGTATCTTTTCCAAAGCCAGAGAAAGCCCCGGAGAAGAAGACGTGTTGTCTCAAAGTTTATCAGCTATTGACATGCTTAAGCTTGGGAGAAAAATTTTCAAAAGAACAACTACAGTCATTGATATTTCTCAGTTTGACTTTGAAAATATGATTTGGTGTTTAGTTCCACAACAGGCTGAGTTCAGCATTCAGAGTAACCCATTGGGGTCTGGAGGTTTCCGTCAAGCATTTATGGCTTATAGCATCACACAAGGTTTTGAAGATAAAACATGGTTTGTTTAAAAATACCTCCCAGAAACGGTTGAAAACATTAAAACGGCAGATCAGACTGTCAGTAGACATGCTAAACAGACTGTACAAAGGCATTTCTTAGCAAGGAATTTTGCGAGGCAACTTGCAGAGCAGGTAAAATCTAAAAACTACAGTTTGGGAAGACTTTCGAATACAAAAAAGTTTTTCTCGGAGAAACTGAAACAGGGGAATGGATAACAGTAGAGGAATTCATACCAGGTGAATGTGCAAAGTACATAAACAACAATAAGAGATAAATTGTTTTACAAGATTCAACCTTATAAACCTCAAGCTCTTGTGCATTACAGTTACATTAAATCAAATGGCAAACTAATGCTTTTTGATATTCAGGGTGCAGGGAATGTTCCTTACGATCCTGAAATTGCAACAGTTGATGCACTGGATGAACAGGGGCAATTGCAATTTAGCACAGGCAATTTGGCAAATAATGCTATTGATTTCTTCATTGCATTTCACGATTACAATTATTATAACAGGCTCTTGAAATTAGAAAAAAAAAGATGAGATGTGAACAGGTACTGTAGTTATTCTAGTAAGGAATCTCTGAGGCATTCACTATCAATGAGACAACATATAGACAAAGAGTTTCTATTGCTTCCCAAATATTTTATATCACTAAAAAATACAAAATTAATGTACAGCTAACCTAAACTACAAGTGTAAGGAAAATTATTCTGTTTTTAAGTTTTGTTTTTTATATGATTATTTGAAATCATAGTTGATAGTTTTGTTTCAAATAAAGAAAAGCATCTTTGCACTCTTGTCTTGATTGTATTAATATCTCGAATAATGCACTCACACTCTGCACGCACATCCACTGGCAAGTAATCGTCAGGCACCTCCTCCTCAAGTTGTTTCTCTGCTTAACTGAAGTAACTACCATACTTGCAAAATCATAAATTTGTAACAGCTTGCCAAAAAAACAAAGCAACAAAGGTGTGTTATAGCATAGTATAGTCACAGTGCAAGGCATCCAAACTAGTTGTGAAATTCGTTAAATATATTTTAAATAACATTTTCTTTTAATGATTACATACCACTTTCCTCCAGACCAAATTTTTCAGGGAAATGATAAATATAATTACGAACTCCATCTGGGAGAAAAATATCTTTTTTTGTGCTCGAATTCGATGGGTATTCCACACTATTTGACGAAAAACATCCAGCCTTTTTTTTTTATTAGTGGGACCATATAATATCCAAGTACATTTCTAAAAGCAAACACAAACAAGAACTAGATATTTCAAACAGCAAAACACATAAATCCATTTTTATTATTAGTCATGCTACCTGTGGTAAGGTGAGTTTAGGTTTACTGTTTTGTCAATTAATTATTTTGATCTTCGCATCCGTACTTCCTGCTTTCTTGCGACGTCAGATTTGAATTGATTTAAACATTTCTGCGAATAACTGTAATTTTTATTCTACTTGTAAATGGCTAGATAAATTTGGTGAAGAAAATTTTGCAGAACCACTATGAACTTCAAGTTTTCATGTCAAACCAAAGCTACAGAGACAGCAGCCTATATATCATTAAGTTTATTTTTATTTTAATGACAGTTTTTTTTGAGTGTTTTGCTTTTAATTACTCGTGCCAGTAGGCAACAAGACATAAATTTGGCTCTGTGTCTTTTTTTTTCTTGGGATCGAGCTTTTACAAACGCATGCGTAAAGGGCAAGCCGATAGGCTCTGATATCTTTTGTTCGATTATGTTTTGAGAAACACCATTAAGAAAAGTTACAAAATCATTGGTTTCTTTGCTATTTCTGAACGTATGTTGCTCAAAATGGTAAGTTATCTTACCTTTAGGGTCCTGTACAAAATATATTATCTTTGTATTATTTTCTACAATATTTTTATAGAAATGAATTTCGGTCAGAACCCCGCTTTGATAAGTCTTCACTTCAGTTTTGAGTCGCCTTTACGAAACGTTACAAAATGTTTACTTCTTTGCCATTTCAATACAGATGTTGCTCAGAATTTTAAATTATTTTATTCTTAGGATATTTTAGCTTATAAATTTGGCTTGAATAGCTTTTTTCCTTATTTTAAGAAAAAAGCAAACGACCTCGGCGACTTTTGTTTACAACATGGCTGCTCGAGTACTTTTGGAAGTAAAACTACTTACATTTATTTACTTTTCTCTTTAAGACTTCAGTAGACTTTTACTCCTACTACAGAACTTAATACTTTGCTTTGTTAGGAGACTAAACGGGTTGCCAAAGTTGTATCATTAAGCCAAAACAAAGCAATTTGCCTTTCGATAGCAGCGGTTCTTTGAGTAAGGGAAACTTGCATGTCTAACAAAGTTAAAAAGGTTTGCTAATGATCGAGTAAAAGATCTTGGTAGAAATATCTACGAAAGGTCAAATGTAATATTTTCTCTGTAAGAATTTATTTTATGTTGTTTTTGACTAAACATTCAGAAAGACATTTTAAATAACACCATTCAGTAATAAACTTTAGCAGAAATACATATAAACTTAGACCTTAAAGCTGTGTTTAAAATTTTTTTTTAAATATATTAAACTTATAAAATTATTTCATATAAATATTTAATGTTAAGTTGAAATGAAAAAACATTACAAATATAGAATATTAAATTTTCCAAAACA
>JAOTRI020016092.1:0-18825 GCA_028564885.2 Zoanthus sanctaehelenae | reverse complement strand
ACAAGATGGCGGTAAAAGTGCAGAAAAAGAGCCTAAAAGCCTAACTAATTGTTACCCGTGTAAACGGTTAAAAAAAAATTGTCCGGACCAAATTTTAATGGATCCGGACCAGGTTTTCTCTGTAGTGTAAATGGGGCTTATGTCCGAGGTCACATCAAGTTCAGTAAGCCATTTCCGCATATTGTTTTGGAGAGTTCCAAGCATTCCAATGACACCTGGTACAATCTTGACTTCGCTACTCTTCCAAAGGCTCTGCACTTCTCTCTTCAAGTCCTGGTACTTCTCAATCTTTTCATTGGCATTACAGCCCACTCTCGTTTCGAAGGTGCAAGCCACGCCAATGAACAGACACTCTCTAGTATTTTTGTCTACTTCTAAAATGTCTGCGAGCTTATTGGCCTAAACTGGATCACCTGTTTGTGTGGAAAAGTCCCAGAACATCTTGTATCTTTCAGACTCTAGTACTCTTTCGGGTGTGTGATTGTATCAATTGTGGTGCCTTTCAAAACCAAGCCTTTTACATAGACGCTAGTGTATCACTTGGGCTACTTTATCATGCCTCCACTTCTTATAATACTTCTAGACCAACGTTGTACATTCTGCCACAAAATGTCCAACTGTTTCTTCTCGTTGTCCACACATTCTGCAGGTCGCCACAATATCTTGTTGTTGATGCTGTGCTTAATGCTGTTTGTTCTAAGTATTTGGTCCTGGCAACGGGCTGCTGTAATTAAGTTTTTCCGTCTTTTTCTTTAGTCTTTTCTTCCTCAACCAATCCCGGGTTCTCTCGCCCCTAGCCTGCTCCGTAGCCCTGAAGAACTGGCCATGTAGGGGTTTTGCAATAAATCTCTCACTCCTCTGTTCTTGAAAAGCAATCTTATCCATCATAAAATCCTTGATCTTCGGAACACCCTCCCGTAAGACTGTACAAAGCACTTGCTCTTTACTTTTGCTGAAATTCTCACTTAGATTTTTGGTCTCAACTGCAAAGCGTTCTTCAACCCACATCAGAAAAATATTGCTATATATATATGGTTATATAATAGTTTTCTGGTCTTCCGGTCCAATTCGCGCACCTAGTCCTTACAACAATCAATCAACCCTGCTCCATAGCGTACTGTAAGAGAGACAGCCCTAGAGTTTATTGTTTAGATGATATTATTGCCATTGAACTTGGACTTCAGGATTTTTCTTTTTCTACGAAAGTATTTCTTTCGCACTGCTTTTTCCTTTCGCATTTTGATATGTCTTATATTGTCTGCTTTATTGACTCTCATGCAGGTACTTATAGCCATCCCCACCTTCACCTAATGATTTCATTCGCTTGAATATCTGGTAGCACTATGCCGTCACAGACGTGAGCCTTCCTCTCTCATAATTAACTCTGCACACATCGAAATGCCAAATTCCATACGCATATCACCACTCACTCTTCTTACTATGTGGACCGGAGTATCTATTTGGCGCTCATTTTTACCATAAATAAAAGTTAATTGATTACTCCATTTTCACCACCCGGCGAGCTGGTAACCAGCTTTGGCCTTTTTTAACGCTGATATCAGGGGTGTCAAGGGTAAAACAAACAGGAGGGGAAACAAACTATGGCCTCGTCTGATATTCACTTCACCAAGCGATACTCCTCTTGCCAATAGCTCCGTCTTCCACTTACTCATACTCGATGTGAGGACTCTTATCACATTGCTTGCAAGCCCAAACAAGTACACGCACTTTACAATCTAAAAGTGTGGCATCATATCAAACGTTTTCTTAAAAGTCTATCCATGCCATAATCAAACTTGCCAATGGCATAATTATTATCATTATCATTATCATCATCATCATTATCTATATCACCATCATCATCACCATCATCACCGTCATCATCATTATAATCATCATTATTATCATCACCATCATCATCATCATCATCATCATCATCATCATCATTTCGCACATTTATATGATACGTTGTTAACTTGGTTAGTACATTAGGCATGAAGCTATGTGACCTATGGCCTCTAGTGTCTAATGTTCTTTTTAAATTTCTTGCCATTGCCAATAAAGAGGCTTTTCGTAATAATAAAGTGCAATCTAATCCAATTTTCTTCAATTTTTTGCTGAACGTCCCGAGTGTATAATTTATTATCTTTGCAAATTGAACATATAGACGTTCTTCCCTTGGCCATATGGAAAGCGAAACCGTTCCCTTTCCCTTTCAATCAATAAATTATTTTTATTGTTTATTCTTAATTTAGTCAGTTCCTTTCTAAAAGAGATGTTTTCAATTGATATAAGATAGTTTTCAGGTTCATAAATTGACATTTTTATAGAAATTTTTTTTATTTCAAATTTGTCTCCATTTGTTCTCCAAATATAAATATGATAGTGATGTATTTATTTTGCAGCTGCTAACACGGCTAATATTAAAGTCTCGATGATGAGCTTGTTTGTCTACCAATTTTGTCCAATAAGCCTCGATTATAAAAATGAAAACTTTTATGCCTTTATCATTTAGGGTTTTAGACATAAAGGAACGTTTGTTTTGCGAGACAATTATGTTCTAACTGGGGTCTAATTGAATCCAATATTTAAGTATTTTTGCATCGATTTCTATTTTAATTGGAAAGCAAACTATCTCCACACGACAACCGATGTTGTAGATGTTGGATCGAAGCTTTTTCGTTTACCCCGAGAAAGTTTTTGCATAGATGCAAATGAGAAAGTTTCATTTTTCTGTAATTTGCATTCAAGAAAGCAATATTAAAATATTAAACTCCTTCAATTTAATGTAAAATAAAACCTTTCTTGCATTGAGAAAAAAGCAAAGGTTGTAATATTAAAATTCATTTTCTGGTAATAAATATATAGGTTGAAATATAATAACTCTTTTATAGAACAAAGTTTTCAAAACCAATTATAAACATGCACGTGAGAGGCTGAAGTGCAATTCCAACAATGTTGAAGATATTCCACTATACCTAACACTGTCATTTATATGTAAATCTAATTGATTTATGTTTTTTGCTGAGATGCAAATAGATTAGTCTTGTTGTTGTTGCCTTCTATTTCTTGTCCAAATATATCAAGGCGTTACTACTCTTATTGTAAAATAGAACCACTTCAGTTTTGTAGTTTTTTCTTTTAAAAATGTAAATTTCATTACAAAGCCCTTGTCGCATATTTTTTATGCAAATCAAAGTAAAACATTCGGCTATGCAACAACACTCTTAATTGCAAAACCAAACTTGGGCTATCTAGATAATGACAGAAACAAAGAAAGCCATATGTATATGTAACAACCATTTTCGTGTCCGTGTCAATGTGGAACAGCAACTGTTATCTGTTCTTTTAAAAAAGATTGAAACGTGATTTAAACAAGGCAAGTGCTATCTCATAAACAGACAGATTTTAAATTATTGACGAGTTTTCCCGCTGAAAACACTTGTGAATATCATTTCTTGCCACCTGCATCCGGATTGAGCATTAAATTTAAAACAATGCTCATCCAAACTTAACATATTCCAAGCCCGCAGTTTGAAAGCCAGCTAAGCAAGCCTACATTTTATTTACCATGATTTATGAAAGCGCAGTCTGAATGAAGCTGATCAAATATTTATCTGTTATTGACTTCTGAAAAATGTCAAGCGACAGGGAAAAAATATACTCTGCCAAAAACAATGGATTTCAATGATTGCGATACCTTTTCAGTGTCGTTGTTCCGGAATTATAAGGGTCAGGTTCAAAGTTTTTTTATTAAAAAAGCTGACAGAAAAATTGTAAGGCCTACTAATCTGAAATGGCCGACGAAGAGACTGGAGGAGAAAAATTTGAGCTCAAGTCGTTACTTATAAAAATTGCTGTTTTCATTGGTGTCTTGTTTGTTGGTGCCATAATTTTTGTTGCGATAGAAACAACAGACGCTGGTAAAAATTCTGATACTCAGATATTAACAAATGTAGTAGAGATACAAAATCTTTCATCAAAGTACAATATTAGTGTGGAAGACTTTGAAAGGTTGAAGACACTCATTTCGGAAAATAATTTCCAACAAGATGAAGTGAAATGGACTTTCAGCAGAGCAGCTTTTCTCACCTTTACAATTATGACTACCATAGGTAAGGTCAGAAAAATGTGATTTTATTTTGTATGTGTGTAAATATTTTTAGAATAATAAATATTTGTTTGAAAGGACAAAGTAAATTATATAATTTTTGTGTCAGGTGTTAAGTTATATATGGAGATCCTCAAATAAGGAACGTTAAGTTTAGTAGAGATCTGCACTCGGATCTAGCTTTACTGACAAGGCTAAAAAGTTCCTTTCATTTCGTTTACTGATCTATATTGTAGCTTTGTTTCATCTAAAACAAAGACCTACTTATGCTTGGCTTTAGCGGTTTATTTTAAACTAAATGAATTGAAGTTATATGCATAAACATGTTGATATATTCAAAACAAGAATATTTTCCCTTAAAATTACCATAACAATCTACAACTTGTTACCTTTCACTGAACTAAGTTCACTGACATGTCAGCTGGTTAAGAGAAATTAAGTTCAGTACTATACTTTAAAACAATTGCAAACAGGATGTACAAAAAGGGTTTAATTCTATCCTATCAATTGAGTATCTCTTTTTCTATGAGATGGACCATTCTGAAGCTTCCATAGAATTAATTAATAAAATTTCGGTCTTAATGCATATTATTGCAAAACCAATGTAGAATTTTTAATATGTGGTAAAAATTTTCAGCTGCTTCATAAATTTGAAAAACTTTTATCATAGCAAAGACAGGAATGTTAAAAGAAAAACTTACTCTTAAACATTCTTCCAGCAAATCCACAACTCGTTTTTAGTTTTAATAATAGTAATGATAATAATAACAATAATAATAATAATAATAATAATGATAATGATTATAGTTATTATTATTATTGTTATTATTTTGCATTTTAGTCAGAAATGTAAATACAACTTTCTTCCTATGGTCATTCGCATTGTAACGGTAATAAGACAAAACTAGCCTCTTGTAAAAGTGTTTTGTTTTTCAGCAACCATCAATGGGGTGAAATTGTTTTAAATTTCAGTTTGTTTTTTAAACAATGTAGATTGCTGATTATCTGTCAAATAAAATTATTTTTCTCAGAAGCAGGAGGCCATTAAGAGGAGCGAGCAACTTCAATGTTCTAGTGTCACGGCGTTTTTACGAACCAACTTGTTTTTAGTTCAGTTTTTGCGAATTCAATTAAACCAATCATATGCATCCAAACTTGATAAATAACATCACTGTTAATTCAGTTGTATGAATTGTCTGATTCCTCCGGAACTGAAACTTCTATAGAAATTTCCTGCTAAAAGCGATCTAAAAATAAACCAGTTCGTGAAAACGCCGTGACATAGGTCTCTTATGGGAATTGCTCGCTCCTGTCAGAAGTAGATGTTTGGAGGAACAGGGGGCGGGAGTCCGGGAGAATTAGGGGCAAAGGATGGGGGGGGGTACGGGAGGCGGGAGACGAAAGGGCGGGAAGAGGTAGAAAAATGCGAAGCTAAATGACTAGGAGGGGGAGGGAGCATTACAGGAAAAGGCGGAGGCGGGAGAGAAAGGTACTGGGAACGAGAGAGTAAGATACGGGGGGTGGGATGTTCTGAACCCCCCGTTCCCCTCCACAAATGTCTATCAATATAAACACAATGCCATCGTAAGACAAGTCAGTGTTTTACCGCTGTAAAGAATAAATGTTAGTGTTTGTTTAACCATCATAAAGAAAAAAAAAACTTAAATTTACTGTAATTTTCTATTGCACTTCAACTGAAGACCTCATCCATGACTCATTGTTCTCTATGCCTTGTTTATATTCATTCAATTCTACTCCTGATAGAAATATTGCTGCCTCTACCCACCTCATGATCCGGGCGAGATATATCATAGATGCTTAAGTTCTCTAATATAACAATATAGTTGATGTTAGCGGGCGTAAATATGTTTTGGGCCCGACTCAGGCTCATTTTAGCCCGAGCGCAGCGAATATTTGATACATAAATATTGCAAATAACAACTGCTATAAATTTAATATATCGATTCGGGCGTGCAATTGTAAAATAAAACTACGAGAAACCATTCAATTTTAATGCTATCTGATAATATTTCATCCGACGAGAACAAAAATTTCAACAACGACGGCTACGAATCTCTGTTCGGTCATTTGGGATTTTGTTTCTTTCTTTGACGCTTTGTGAATAGAAAAATGATGAAATAATTCTCCGTTGAGCTGAACAAAATAAATACTTTATTTAACGTCAATTGCGAAGGAAGTGGTTGCCCATTCTTCCTAGCCAGAGGTTAATGTTTAATCGCTCGACGGGTCGGATCTTGGCGTGAAAGTCAATTTTGCTAAGGGAGGAAAACCGGAGTATCCGGAGAAAAACCCTCGAAGTAATATTGAGATCGACAAATCTCAGCCCACATGTCGAGCCCAGGAATCGAACCCGGGTCGCAGAGGTGGGAGGCACGATTGATGACCACTATGCCAACCCGACTCCCTTTGACAGAGATTTAGTTTTTGCTGTTACGTTCATGTAGTCTCGACAACTCTAAAACTGTTCTTTTCACGGTCTAATTTTACCAACAACTCCGTGTACTTGTTCCTCTCTGTGCATTCCAACGTGCAGTTATAAGGTTCTCGTTGAAAGGTCCCTGAAGATGGCCGTCAGATGACAGCCGAAACATTGTTTTTTAAATAATGTTTAAAAATAAAAAATAATTTAAAAATAACATTAAAATGGAGATGTTTTTCGCATATAACAGTTTTATTGAACAACTAATATCATTCTCCATTTATATTGGCAAACTTGTACTACTAAACATATTTAATCGTTTCTTCATTTCATGCAGGCTATGGCAACTTGACTCCGAGATCCTGGCAAGGACAACTGTTTTGCATATTCTACAGCTTATTATCAATTCCAGTATCTGGCATAATGTTGATGGCAGTTGGCGGCCATATTAGCTTGGCTATTCGTAAGTTTATCAAATTTGTAGAAACGAAGTTATTGCAGCGTGAGATGGCAGTCTCAGCAGAGCTGAAAAGCACCATAGCAACATTTGTCTTGATGATTTTCATGATTATTTTTGGCGCCCTGCTAACGTCACACACAGAGGGGTGGACCTTTGTCGAAGGGGCTTATTTCACCTTTATTAGTTTGTCAACAATAGGTTTTGGGGATTACATTATGAACGATGGCGAGTTTGAGCACAAGGACGACGGGAAAACGGTTGCTATTAGTTTTACTGTTTTGCTGATTGTTCTCGGATTGTGTGTTGTATCCAGTGTTTTGTGCTCAGTCAGCAGCGTCATCGAGGAGAGGCAAAAGCGCATGCGTAGATTACAATTGCACATGCGCGTTCCGGTTAGTGCATCGAGTGCATTCCAGCAAATAAACAATGTTTCCAGAAAACTCGGAAGGAGAGAGAGAAACGCAAGAGAAGATCATGACATTTAACAGAATCTGTGAAAAAAAATATCCCGGAACGTTAACAACTTTTTTCAGTTGAATCTAAAGCAGTAATGTATTTTCCTAAATATTGCCGGCGCCTCTATTTAGCCACTCACAAAAAATTTCAGTAAAGTTACAAAGTTATAAAACTTTTCAAAAGAAGAGACTGTTAAGATATTATATGTTCATTGATTCAAATGAACATTGTCTATGTTCAGGACAATATGTGAAGCTTCTCAAGAAATGGACTTTCTGGGGGTTTTGCTATTATTGGAATAAATTTATTCCAGATCACAAGATATAACTCAAGGTTAAGATAATGCATGGGATGTGTCTCTCAAATCTTTATTTCGCACCATAACTTAATACATATAACAATTTACAGCAATATTTAAAACTTACTTTAAGGTGTCTTACCAGCGACAGTAACCTGGGGTTAAACGAGATAGCTGGTAGGTAAAAGCTAATAGATATAACTTATTTGTCGGGTTACGTCAAAGAAAACACATGCAAATGAAAAGTTAAACTAATTAAATAAATAAACAAGTAAAAAAGTAAAATATACGGTGTAATTTTAACTAATTATTGGATCAAAAGGTTAATAGCACTGCATTTTTTATCAGCCTTTGAATACGTTATTTATCCATAATTATTTAACTTAACAAAAACAACAAAAAATTCAAGATCGGTTAAGAATTATATAGGCTCTATGGCAAAAAAAATTCTAACTTTGGCAGGAGAACGAAACTCGACCATCTTGATTCCCCGACCGTGTAATACGAAAATATGATTTACACTCGCAAGGTGAAAGGAACTGTACGTGGACCTCTATACGTTCCTCATTTAACGTAACTAAGCCATAATTTATTGCTGCCATATTCGGATATTTCTACAGAAATGTTGTTGGCCAGAAACGTTTATCTCTGTAGTCCAGTCGTTGCTATTGAACGGGAATACTGGCCCGAGCATAGAAGAATGAAAACTCGTCTGATTTGTTTTCTGTCAAACAATCGGGGTAAACTGAAGCTGCAAACTTGCCCCGTTCTAACCCAGTCAGTATTATGTACTTTGGTGCATCCCACAAAAAAAGTCTCACTTCAATCATTGTCAGAAATTGTCAAATCCACCACATTAAGTAAATAGCCAAACTACCAGTTGAGGGTTTTAATTGTGCTGCTGTGTGTATGATCATGACAAACTCGGAGAAATTAGTTTCTCAGCTACTCCGAGTGTAAATCATTTTTTCTTTTCTTTCTCTTGCTAAAGCCAGTTGTACCCTATATACGTCTGGTCAAACATCAACTAGCGTCTTCAGACCATATAAAGACCGTGAATTTGTCGACTCGTGAGCTCAGTGCTTTAAGCGCACGACTGCACCATCGCTGCACATGAAATGGAAAAGATTCAACTGATAAAAAGAAACCAACCAATAGAGTTGATCATTGAAATGATTAGTGTTAGGAGCTGGCGTTTCGAGTGGTAAACTACCATCAGCCGGAGAGCTCGAACGATGTGTTATATTACATAAGATGTTTATAAACCGTGGCATTACTTTTATTTTGGAAATTAAAAATTACTTCTGATTATGACAAAAGTCGTAAAAAAGCCATATAATAAATAATATATTAATCTAGTCCGTTTGAATTCGTTCATTACAGGGAAATCTCATACCTCGGTCTCGATGTATTTACCTCGCTATTGCTCGTTCAATACGACAAGACCTCGGTCTAAGATTTTCCTGTAGTGACCTCGCTCATTGTCGGTTAATATGTAGTGTATACTTATTATAGCTAAATTTGATTTCCTAGAGAAAGTCGCTCAGGATTATAGTTATATTATAATAAATTTCATGTCATACATGGACATAGCCAGCATTTCTCAGAAGAGAGATAGGGGCTTACATATTTACCAAAACTTGTTTGCTCAGTTGTGAAGTATCGCAATGATCTTACTGTAAGAATTGTCACGGTCAATGGGACACCCTGGAACCACAGAAATCGATCTGATGGCCGCTTTCACTGACGATGGTGTTGAAGCTTATGAACTAGTAAAAATAAAACATCAGAGTCGGAAGCGGGATCATAAGCTGGACGTCCAGAATCGGATTCGGAAGAATCAGAGTGTTTCCATTTTTTTCCGACACCGCTTTAGGCTTGTGACTCTGTTTTCGGTAGATCGTATTGCTCTGCACATGTGACTCCAACTCCGCCTTTGTCGCAAGTGAAAACCAGCCTTTAGAGTTGGGAAGTTGGAGAAAATGCTAAGGAAAGGAAACTGAGCTTCGGAACAATGACATTGCATGTATATAAAACTGTTTCTTTAGATTTTACCAATTTAATGTTAGGTTCAACTTACCTATCATGCACCGAAATGCACCAGATTACTTTTCCTAGTTTATTGTTTCTAATAAAAGACTTTTGAATGGAACCCATTTATATTAGGTATCAAGCAGATTAAGAGTAACTGTTTTCCTATTTATTTCAGCAGCATTCTAGTTATGTTGCCAGTTAATTCAGATATGTATTATCAGAGGTTGACTATTCGACCTGAATCCACTACATTAATGCATTAAACGCTTAATGATCTATAAGATATATGCATGAAAAAGCATTCTGTAAAAAGGTTCAGATATTCCATAGCACTGCATGGTATTTCATTGGTACAATACAACAAAGAAAGATTTAGGTAATATTTGCTATTATAGGAAAACATGTGAAATTGATATATGATAACTGTTAAAAGGTTGATTTTATGGCTCCTGACTCTAGCGGAGCCATTATGTCATCAAGTTGTGTAAGACTACAGAATCTGAGGTTAAGTCAACTACACAGAGAGCACAGACAACTCGTTTGTTAAATTTTTAACCTGAAAACTTTTAATTGCTCGCACTTGAGAAAGATTGCGGAGAACTAGTTTAGAAACTTGTTTTAAACTAGATATTAAAGATGTTTTTTAAAACAAACTTTTGATGATGATGATGATGATGATGGTGATGATGATAATGTTGATGATGATGATGATGTTGATGATGATGATGATGATCATGATAATGGTGATGATGATAATGGTGATGATGATAATGATGACTGATGATAAAGGTGATGATGATAATGATGACTGATGATAAAGGTGATGATGATGATGAAAATGATGACTGATGATAAAGGTGATGATGATGAAAATGATGATGATCACATTAATTGAAAACGTTTGTGATTTTATTTAAGTTTCAAGGAAAATATACAACATACCTTTTTTATCCATTTTACAAATATTTGCGATTACCACTCAAAACGTAATATAAAAGTATTTTTATAATTGCTATTTATCTACCACTTGATAGTATTCACTTCCACTTCGGGGGATAATTGTTAAATATCGTCGCAATGATTTTTTTGATAAGTAGATAAAATTCAAACTAACCAATAATATAGGTATAAACTCGTAATGGTAAACTGACGCGACCAACTTTAAACTAACCAATAATACTAGAGACAATAATGAACAATAATGATCAACTTCAAACTAACCAATAATACTATAGAGATAATAATGAACAATAATGACCAATAATACTAGAGATAATAATGAACAATAATGACTAATAATACTAGAGATAATAATGAACAATAATAACCAATAATACTAGATATAATAATGAACAATAATGAACAATAATACTAGAGATAATAATGAACAATAATGAGCAATTTTTCAAGTTTATTCTTTTCACAAAAACCGCTTGCGAAACTTTTAATCCACAGCTGTTAGCCAAATATAGATGGGTTCACCAACACCATGCGAAAGAGGATCCGAATTGTTATCCGTTTATTCTCTGATACAATATTAAATGAATGATTTGTTGGCAAATTTTTTTTTCAAAATATGACCAAAGCTCTACGTTTTACATACTTATAAGTTTGAAGCAGAGCATGATATAATTTATTGTTACATTAGTCATTATAGAGCTGTTTTACCACCATACACCATTCATAAAAGTTTATTATACAATCATTGAATCCGTTCATTAACTCCATCGTTCATTTAGGCAGACTTTCCATAAAAACAGCAATTAATACCAAAAGTATTTTTTTATTTATCAATTATTTTTTAGTGAAGGATCGACAGCTTTTTTGTTTGCCAATTTACAGTTTTGTTCTATTGTTTTTACAACTGTAGAATGATCTATTACATAAGCCCATTTTTTACCCGCGCGCAATAGCTCATTATGTGACGTCAATTGACAACTGCTTGTGGAAAAAAAACAAAGATGGAATCTCTTTTGGTATCCATTGAAGAAAATCTGAGGAAGGAGCTGAAAGCTTACAAAGAATATACGAAAAATCTAGAGGAGCTTCAACGTGATGCTCTTGAATCACTTGAGGCCACCGAACGACGATTTCAAGTGGTGAGAATCCTGGATCAGCAAAGTGATCAACAACGGCATACGAGATCTTACTCGTTTCGTCCGAGATATGGTGCCGTGCCTATTAAAATCAAAGATGAAAAAGGAAAACTCGGAGAGGAAGAAGAACAACTGGTTTTTATACCTCCACGGAGAAATGAGCTGTCAAGGATACTTAGTTTGAAAGAAGGTTACTCTTTATGTGTCATCACTTTTGCAACCGTTTATTTTCTTTTGCATTTATTACGAAGTTTAAATTGCATGTAGCTCTGACATGGACCAAATTTTCATAAACGTTACAAAAAAAATCTCATTTTAACAGTCACTGTGCACGTTCATCATTTGTTTTTTAAGCTAATAACTATATGGGAAGAAAGATATTAATGTATGTTCTACTCATTGAATGGAAAGTGCTTGTTTTTCAATTGCAATAATGGTGCCAGCAGCCCATTTTTGGATATAAAATAAAAACCTGTTCTCAGTTGAGCAGCCTGTAAGTAATACAACAAACAGTTTGAGTCTACCTGTCTGTATATGAGAAAAGTAATACTGAGCTAGGAAAACGCTGAGGCTGACTAGTTTACCGACCGCTTTGTCAACAAAAAGAAACATCTACAAAGTCAAATGCATTACAAATAAAATCTACAGACGTTTAGTCCTTAAAACTTTCTGAAATTTAGAAGCGCAAAAAAAACAAGTTGCTGGAACTGATAGGAAAATATACCGGGTGGTTTTGGGTGTGGGCGTGCATACCCTCAATAACTCAAAAACCTTACCCTATCCTAGACTCAAGTGCTCAATAACCATATATCCTATAACACGCTAAGTGCCCGTATACCTCATGTTGGCTAGTACCTCCCCCTCGGGGGAACATTTACATGAAAAACGAGGCCGAAATTAAGCTCTGGTTACAGTTCTAATTTGTAATCTCATACCGTCAAATACAAATCTCCGCATGGTTGTCTAAAAACATCTTACAAAATAATGCCGTGAGAAAAGGTCGTCCAATTGTCTTAGAATACAAGACCTTGTGCATACGTAGCAGGAACCAAAGGCAGCCTCAAGATGAACAAAATAATCCCTTTTAAATGTTTGAGACCTCAGCTAAATAAGAAATTGTACCACGCAAACTTTCACTTCTGTCATTTGTCTTTCGCCATGTTCTTAGCTTTCTGCATCAACCGTTTGAAAGATAAGCTATAGTTTGGAATATTTTCAATTTCTTTTAATTAACCTAGTAATTCATTATTGTATCTTCTGACTTCAGAAAGAAAACACTCCCAACGCGGAAAAAAACCGATCCCTTTTTATGCCATTTTTCAACCATGCACTTATTGCTACCAACCGTTGGAAACGAAGACATAATATCGAACGATACAGAAAACGTTGTAACACCCAATTTTCCACAAAAAATTGATTTAGCATGTGCTACTGCTACTACTCCATAGGCTCTTTGTAGTTGGGGTTACGTGACCACAGCTACCTTAAATCAATCAGCCATGACAAAATGGCATCCAGAAATGGAAAGAGCAGGTTGACATTAGTAAAATGGCAAAGTTTCAGCTATTGACTTCAAATATGTAAAAAATGGCAAGCAACAGAAAATAGGACATCTTATACGGATTTGTATGACATTGACAACTGGAAAGCAAGCCTTGCTCTCCAGTACCATTTTCACATAAATTTCCTTAGAACAACTTTGATTTTATATTCGCTGTCATTTTTAAAATACTAAACGTTGAGAGTCGAAACTATGTCTTCTTACTAATTTCAACCTGCTCTTTCCATTTCTGAAAATCATTTTGTCGTAACTAATTTTAAAATTTAAGGAGGTTGTGGTCACGTGACTTCTAACTGCAAAGGGCCTATTCTACGAACAGCTCTATAGTTTAGGTCCAATAGTTGAGTTGTTTGTTTGTGATCCCGAGCCACTAGAAATAATTCCTTACAGCGAAACTAACAAAAGTGTAAGATATTATGGTGAAAACTGAATGATCAAAGATCTGAGCTGCACCATTAGCAGGTACAGTGCTGTTATATTTGGGAGCAGCAAAAGTGGCAAGTACCGTACGACCATTGGTTGCCTGGATTGGCCGGAAATTCTTGCCAATTGGATTTGTGCTATCCTTCTTTATCTTGCGAAGAATATTTAGCTGAAACAAAAAAGTACAGTTATGATAAACTATGTGATCTGTATTTTATCAACCCTGAAATCTAGAGCGTACAGGCATAAAGAAACAAAAAAAATATTTTTTTTGAAAAATAATTAACAGAATTAAAAGAAGCGTATTATGTATTTGATTTTTACTCTTTCATTTCTATCAATTATAACGTTTTCTTTCTTGATTTACATTTGGTAATGGTGACATATTGTCGCTGAAACTTCATGTCCTATAACTGCGTTCATAATTCCTCTTAACGTCTTTCGGTTTGTTAAAGGCATTTTTATGAAAGGGGAGCTCCGAGTCTTTGGAGCAGGGTCATCAAAAATATTTTACAAAGTAAGGTGAGTTAAATTGTTTGAAGAATAATTTGGAACACTGGTAGGGCGGTGTTTACATGATGACGGAGTCAAATTCATTTCGGAACGAAAATTCATTCAGTGACGTGTTTATACGTGGTTGAAAACGAACTCGTACCGAAATGAAAAGCTAGTGTTGAACTTTTAGGTAAAGTGCGCATGCTCTACTCGTTCCAGTCCACCGAGAGGCTAATTTCACTGGCCTCGTTTACATGGTATTGTTTCAAAATTTCGCGCCGGAACGAAATTTTCGCTCCGGTGCAGCCATAGAGTGAACTCGCGCCGGAGTGAGTTGCCACAGCATGACATTTTTGATGGTATCATGTCAACAAGAACCGGAGTGAACTCGCGCAAGAGTAAAAGTCGCCCCGTTATCGTGTAAACACCTCCTACTGCACCATCATTAAGGCATTGTCGTCTTTCGATTTCTCGTGTATCCTGATCCATTCCAAAAAACTTGCTAGCAAAACAATGTTAACGTAGCTCATTAATCTGCATTTTAACATGATTTTTGAACAGAACTTTAGTTCAATGTAACAATGTACAGATCGCTGCAATTTACCTGCTTCTGAGATATTGCGATTGGATTTTTAAACACAGTCCATATGATGTTTTCGTTGCAACCTGGGACGGTCAATGATCCGTTATTGCGGTAGAACTCCCCAAGGTCCGCCGGCAGCATGCTTGTCCAATTCAGTGGCCCAGAAAGAAGCCCAGTTTTTCCTAAAATGGTTCATATTTTAGTATTTATTTAGCATAAAAAGTGTTGTGTGTTTTTTAAAAATATGTATTAACCCAAATTATCTCCATATTTTCGTGTTCTGATTGGCTCCAGTAATTCGTGATTTTTAATACTTTAATTGATTTTGAGTTTGGAAGTTATTAATAATGACAAAAAGCGCTCATGCTAAAAATAGAGAAAAGGCTTAAATTGAATTGTTTCTTTGAAAAATATGCAGTTTTTTGTCTACTTGTTTTGGCAAATTCTGAAGCACTCACCCACTCAAGGTCGGAACGTATGTATAGTTTAGTGTGATAGTATATATCCACCAATATTAACAACCCGTTTGGGGAATGACTGTTAATTATATACCATATCTTTACATAACTTAGAAAAATTTAGACCCCTTCAATAAACGGAAAAGTTTTCCATGCAATCTCTTAATGATGATTAGCGATACAACAGTTTGTGCTGTCATGTTATTATAGATTAACGTTTATGAGAGATTTTGCTTAAACAAGAAATTATCTTTATGCCTTACAAAGACAGTAATAGTAATCTTCATTTAAAAACTTGAAGTTCAATGCCGGATGCATCCACCACAGGCTGCAATAATATATGTTACTTACTTATAGTCATGTCGATATTACCAATAGTTTCAAAGATTGGCTCCAAAGCGGGATTGTCATCTGTATCCAGCTGAAATACCAAATAAAATTTTTCAACAGTTGCCATTTGTTTCTCAATCTTTTAAAATAATTTTGTTGGTAAAACATTTAACTTAAACTTACTGTTCATGCAGTAAATACCCTCTCCAGCAAGCCCCTCCTTTGATAAACCCCTCTCCGGCAAACCCCCTCTCCATTAAGTACTTTCTCCAGTAAGCCCATCTCCATTAAGTACCATCTCCAGTAAGCCTCCTCTCCAATGTGTACCTTTTCCAGTAAGCCTCCCTCCCCGTAGGCCCGTTCTTAAATAAACCCTATCTCCAATAAGTACCCTCTCCAGTAGTTATACCCTATCCATAATCCCCTTTCCAATAGTCTCTCTGTCCTGTAATCCCCCTCTCCTGTAATCCCCTCTCCCTAATCTCCCTCCCCAGCAATCTCCCTCCTCAGCAATCCCTCTCTCCCGTAATCCTCTACTCAATAATCTCCCTCCCACGTAATTGCTTCCCCAGTAATCCTCCTCTCCGGAAACCCCTAGTGAGCCTCCTATCTGGCAAGCTCCCCATACCCTCTCCTCTGTGTTATAAGGCATTTTTATTGAGTGCTTTGTATAGAGTTGAAATACTTAACTAATATCCTGTCTTGGAATCATGATTGACTGCTGCGAGTAGATTTTACCTTCAAAAACACAGCAAGGACTGCTACACCATCTTTCTCAGTCAAAGCTTCATTCAAGTTATTGTACTTTAAGTTAATGAAGAAAAATTGTATCTGAAAAAAAAAGAGATTGTACAATTAGAAGCGCTTGTCCTAGAGCAGTCAGAAGTAAGACCTCATCACGACTATGAAGTGATAACATGCATGTGGTAGTTATCTTGGCGGGTACTTTTGCCGAAAAAGCATTGCTCTATGGTTCCATGATTGGTCTATGGGTCCATTTCCTGACCCTAAAGACAAACCATTTTCTTAAATTGCGTACCTAAATTCCCCAAAATCTCAAAATAATTTTGGAGGGAACGCTTGCTAAAACTTTTAAAGACGTTGCGTGCTTTTTTCTGCTCTGTTTACTTACACAATTTGTGCACAAACTTTTAATAAGAATAAGCACAGAGAAAACAAATAGAAATATTAACAATGGTTACTTCTTTCAATTCAGACACCACTTACTAGCGAGTCTCCATCCTTTAAAAAATACATTTCTTCAATTGATTTTTCAAAAGTTTCACAGAGAGATTTTTTTTAAAAAATGAGCTATTTTAGGTCTTATTTACAGTGCGATGGCATTTATCGTCACAAAGTTTTGGAGTAAATCTATGAAAGAATATTTGTAACTTCAACGAATGGATAAACTTTAATAATTTGTAGAGATATAGCTGGCATTTTAAAAGGGGGCAGTGGGGGGGGGGGGGAAATGGGAAAGTTGCAAATTACCGAAAATTATTTGGCTAGTAAGCAGATATCGCTGTGGGGTTGCTTTAAAAGTAAAGACAGTTAAGAATCGAGGTATGAGAGGTTGATTACGGAGCCCCTGGAACCTTCTTTTTACCCTCCTGGCAGTCCTCTAAAATGTACAAACGATAAATACTTAAGACAAGGGGTAGAGATAATGAGTTGTTTCTTGGTGCGAGCGAAGCAAGGAATGGATGTCACTCGCAACGAACACGCGATGCATACGATCAGCGGTTAAGGTCCAAATACATTTTAGAATGCCGAAAATTGACAAGATTCCCAAAATAGTAAACCCGCAGAGCTCACGGCTTTCTGTTAGAAATAGATGGTATTAGATTTTATTCTATGTAAAGTATTGCTTTAAAGCTCCTTTCCTTTTCACTTTGAGAACTGTTTCAAACCACTAAGCGATTCAAATGTCTTCGTAATTGATTCCGCTGGAAATACGTGATGCTTTACCTCAGAAGGGTAAGCCATTCCATTAACAAGATGCTCCGAGCCCTCGGAGTTTAAGTTTCCCCAATGAAAGTATAAAACATTCAGCTTGAATTTTGAGCCAGGCAAACCTTCACCACTTATGTTACAATGATAACCAAAAATCTCTAGAGAATACCCAGTGTTGAAAAAAATTGCTCTGGAAGCATTTTGGGGAATATCACAGCCTTCCAAGACGATTGGACCGACACTCTGGTTGAAGGAGACTTCGTCATTCTTGTAGTTGATTGGCGACTGAAGCCTCCCACTACATTTTGGATGTGTTTGGTACCATAAATCAGCAGGCCCTGAGACACAGCAAATACTTTGTTGTAAAACATAATTGCTATTCCAGATTCCACCAACAAAACAAGAACATTTTTAAAGAATAAATATAAATATTGATAATTAACAGAAAATTATGTATTACTACCTAAGTAATCATGTCATTAAAAAAATTAGGATTTTCATAAATACTTGATGTGCGTTTTTGAGCTTTGTTACCATGAAAATTAATGTAGATTTGAAACATTCTTGGCATATAAGCTTTAGCATGCAGTCAATACAAGAACTGGCATTTCTAATATATGAATAAATATTCCCCGTTAACCTTGCAAAACTTTACAGGGAAACCCAAAAGTTTAAAGTTATTATAATATTAAATTAAACTTTCATAGCTTAACCATAGATCAGATAACATAGAAGATGTAATAAAGAGCCAATGTAGTTACGGATGAGAGCAAACTCGCAAAAGGTTAACTATTTATGGACGGAAGACACTCGAAATGGAAACTAATCGTGGAAGAAAGATGCTTTACATTATTGCAAGTATATAATTCAAGAAGGAGACGAATAAAAAACAAATACGGTTATGGTTTCAGGAACAAAGCCACGGTCTTGCGAACTAACAGCGCACGAGAGCTATCTGCTGAGCAAAAAGTTATTCGTGCCTGTTTGCTCAGCAATTAGCTCGCCGTGTGCGCGTAAATTTCACTGAGTTTTTGGCCTCGTGCAACCTTAAGTTGAAATCAAATATGTTTGATATTTTTTGACTCGTGAGGCTAAAATCTCACCGTGTGCGCTGAATTTGAGCTTGC
>JAOTRI020015990.1:0-18825 GCA_028564885.2 Zoanthus sanctaehelenae | reverse complement strand
AACGCCAATATTTGACAAGACTTGATGAACTTATTATGGGCAGTGATGTGGCTAGACAGTCCTTGCGAGCCAAACAAGAAGGAATATCGAGTACGGCAGAGGCTACTCGAAAGCGCAAGTCTGGCAAGAACATTGAAACGGCAAAAAATATATAAAAATACCTTGAAAGCAGTATAAATAAAGCGGGAAAAAATCGGAACAATCAATATTTTTCTGTTTGTCAGTTTTGTCGACAAAAATGATGACGCACGGAATCTTTAAAGTACTTCCGCTGATAAATAGAAACCGTAAAAGATATCACTGTATCAATTAAAAAGTCATTCACTTTCATATTGTGTCCAGACAAAAATACGTCCAAAGTGTCCGTTGTAACTTGAGTAGAACAATAACATTGTTTGTTGGGGACCACATGAAGTGCCCGCAATAGCATAATAGCTAAAATCCGCAATAGGGAGAGTGATTTCAATACATTTCACAATAGTTTCAGCCGGGGATTTACAAACTGTCCTTAATAGCGGGGCGCCGTAATAGCGGGGTGTCCGCAAGGCGAGAGTTGACTGTACAGTTAACATTTTAATGAGGGAGAGAGATGTGATATAATGTAGAATCACCGCCTCAGAATTTTTGCGCGTGTGAAAAAATTGAAAAAATCGCGATATAAAACTAATTGCGGATCTGAGCCGGTGAGAGAAAAATTATGAGATATTTCCGTATCGGGGCATGTTTGTTTATCCATAAAATTTCATAGCGTGTAACTATAGTAAAGTTAATGTCTGGATAAGATTTAGTTTGTTTGATTACACAATAGTAGGCCCTAATCGTTTTGAAATGCCAAGTTTTGAATTTTTCTTATAACTTGATTTTATAGAATAAGGAAATTTAATTAATAGTAGTTGTTAACCCTTTGAAGTTACGAAGACAAGCTTATAATATATTATTATATTCTGTGGTTGCGAGCCTTCCTTATCTTCTTATATTACCTGCACATGATTCGCCTAAGTGAGTTCTTTCACGTTTTTAGTTCTTTACTATATAAGTTAGTCTTTTTCGTGTTACTAAGTTAGTCATAGTGTGGATCGCTACGATGTTAGCATAGTTTAGCACACCAAGCCAACGAAGTATTTTGAGGTTGGAGCAGGTTAGATGTGAGAGTCTTTGTAATGTTTGCTATATCAGAAAAGATGTATGTGAAGAATGTAGAGAAAAAGGCCATATCAGTTATATCCCATCCTTGAGATGCTGTGATAATTGCCTTGAAAATGGACTTATTTGCAGACGTTTAGTTGTTTTAGTTCTAACGACAAACTGTGAGCAAGGTAACAAGTCAGCGTTTCAGATTATCAAGTCAAAAATTGAAAATGGGAAAATAAATCCTTATTTGTCGCTTCTTTCGATTTTTCCTGACTGCCCACATGTAGGGAAAATTATGAAAGCATCGTTTTCAAACTGATGGTTAAAATGTGGGAATGAACGCTGCAATCTTTCCCAATTAAGAACCCTGCGGAACAGATCGGCGGACAACGCTATAAAAGAAAAATTTCGAAAATTGATTCCCAAAGACGATCATATGAAGAAAAAAGATCGACAAGACCCTTCTGCTGTTCTTTCACACAGCAGTCAAAAACTAATTGAAGAACTGAGTCTGCCACACCATCATCCCAGAATTGGACAAGTTTACGCAAGAAAATCGTATGGGGATGATTTCATCACCTGTAAGTATTTCTGTCGCAAATTATGGTTGGATTCTTTTTCTGGCATTTGATATGAAGTCAAAAACATCAACATTATATAAGGCTCGGCTGCACAGTCCCATAGATAAAATAGTTTCACTTAAAAAAAGCTTGAGGGCAAAAGAAGTTCATTATTCTCATGGAATTGCATTCCTAGCCTGTGCAAACGGTCCCCTCAAGGCAATAGAAATTTTGCCCGATTCTATCGGAATAACTCTGAAAGAAAAGAGCAAAGCTAAACTTGACGAGATTGCTGATCAGTTGAAAGTCAGCTCCGTGGGAACATTGCAAGCAATTAAAAATTGTTTGGAAGGTCACTTCAGTAAAATTAAGCAGAATTATGAAGGTTTTTCATCAGATATAGAAGACATAATTTTCCCAGAAAGTGAAACCCAACCAAAGTTTGAATCGATTGTATGCGTGGACAACAAGCTTTTGTACGCTGCCAAGAATTCTGGAGGTGGTCAAAGCAAGGTTGTGCAGTTAATCCTAGAGAGGGATGGTGTTGGGCTTCGTTGTATTGAAGAGCATTGTATCGTGTCGTATGATGAAGACTGGGAAAAGATAAAAAGTATGTGTATCAATGAAAACTGCCTGTTCTTCTCAAACCAACGTGGCATAAGTAAATTGGATTTGTCAACGCGACAGCATTCTCTCATAGTTGATACTCCAAACGACCCCTGCATTTTAACTAAATTTGGCTCTGATCTACTGTTTACCCGTCAGAAGAGCTGTTCAGTTTAAAGATTGCGATCAAATGGAGATGCAGACGTTTTCCCAGGAAAAGAAGAAGGTTCCTTAGATGGACCAGTTATGACGTGTTGTTTGAAGCAACCCATGGGAATCAAAAACGAATTTGACAGCGTAGTGTATTTATGGGATGCACAAACAAACAGTATCAATTTAATGAGTAGAATGAACCATTCGCAAAGTTCCTCAAAGCAGTTGGAGCAATCTATGAAGCTTTCTCTGTTCACAACAAAGGGACTTCATATGCGACTAAGACAGCAGAAGAAGCGACTTGCGGCTTTTGCAAGCGTACTCTTGAGGAGCATGGACACCAAATACGTGCAGAAAGTAACATCACTGGCATATTGAACGGTCCCCAAGGCCATATTTCAGCAAAAATAGTTGACTCTGTTAACTTAATGAAATGGGGGCTTGTAAGATTAGCAAATATTCTTCAACAGCATGATTACAAGCATCTTAATCTTTTGAGCTGTATGACACTAGACATTGAAAATTGTCACGCCACCGTCCACACGAAGAAAATAAACATGTCTAAGCTCGAGTATGCAAGGTCTTTCGGTGCAACTATGAAGGAGAGCGTCAAACGTGCTTCCCACTGGGCTGCATATTACCACACAAGTAGAAGATCCTGGTACCCTAAGCCTGACACAACAGTCTCCCTTCAAAGTGTACCATTAATGACACCTCTACCAGCAGTCACCCTTCCTTCAGATGACTGTGACACCTTACGTAACTGGGCATCAGCGTATGGTGCAGCGGTACGACAGAGAACAGTGCGCCAGGAGACAACAATGGCTAAAAAGGGCACATTGCCTGATTTTCTTTATCAGCGCCAGCTCAAACTTGGTGATAAAATGACTTTGAACTTCGGTGCAGGTGAAAGTGAAGGTTTGAGTAAGGATGACCTTAACGAAAATGCCAATGATTCTGATGAGGGGCAGGAAGAATTTGATGAAAGTAGCGATGAGGAGGGTGATGTTAGTAACAATGATGACATTCAAAAGATCAGCAAGATGAATTAGGAACAACAACAAATTTTCTTTTTTGTAGTAACGTCACGATATGGAAATTTTCGGATTTGATGTTTTATATGCGGTTTTCGGATTTGATCAAATTTATTTTCGGTTTTTCGGTTTTGGGTAAATTTTTGTGCGGTTTGGCGGTTTTTAATATGCCCCAACGTCCCCCTCTTTTATTCATTTACGTTTTAACAAAATTTTCTTCATGAATCCTAATAACTTTTATATTTTTGTATTTATGCACAGTTTGTAAATAGAATGCATTTAAAACTGTCGGTGGGCTTAGTGAAACGCTAGGAATGTCTCTCAAGGCAAAACTACACGATGCAATATTTCATGCAACAGTTGCAGCGAGTGTAATTTATTTATTTTGTTCTTGTAAATAAGTTATATAATTGAACAAGACACAAGATAAAAATGTTGTCTTACCAAGTTATGACCCACATATTTTATGCTTAGAGTTTGTGTGCACTGAATTGATAAAGAACATTTAAATACGACCAAAGGTTTCAATAAAAAAAATTGCTGCATTGAGTTTATTGTATTTACTGTGTAGGAATTATTTCAATAATTAACATTTTGAAAAAATACCTAATTTGTTCGTAATGAATAACGTCGTTGAAACTTGGTTATCTAGGCTGGACTTTGCTAAGTGATACGGTTGCTTACAATATCCACTTTGAATGAATTTATTTGACAACAATATCCAGATATGGAAAGGGCAAGTTCAAATTAGTTAGAAGGTATAGTTTGAAATCGCAACAAATATATAGGGATATTACACGGTGGCGCGAACATATGAAGTATATCTTCCAGTGTTAATAATATTTCACACGTGAACTTCTCATCTCAACGAGAAGTTTCGAAAATAGAAAAACGAGACGAAAAAGACGGGAAAAACAAAGAAATGACGTAAGTGATATCTTCACTAGTGAGGATATTGAAAATATGTCACTCGTATCCCGGATGTAGTTTTATATGAAATCTACGAGTGGCTTATTTTACAATAAAACACTCATTTCTATGTAATAAGAAATCCCAATTTTTCGAAGGAAATTTCTTTGAAAATATTACTAAAGGACATAGCTTACTCACATCTCATTAGAGATTTTTACACCAATCAAAGAAAGATAAAGTTTGCCTCAGCTTTATTTAAGCCAATCACAAACTTTGTTTAATTCTCAGTTTCCCCTAAACAAAGTAATACCCTAAAATCCTTAAAAAATATCGTTTTTCTGCAGCTTGCCATTGTAAAACTTACACTTTTGAAGTCAATAGTTTCAAGAAACGTTGTCAATTTGCTAGTGTTTATAGCCTGCTCTTTCCATTATTTGAATGCTATGTTGTGAGACCCACAAATTCAAAGATCCTATTGATGAAGTTCGTCATTTCTTCTCTGTCATAGGCTCGTCACCTCTTTTTATATTAGTCATATTTTGTGGTTATAAGAATTAAGGGACTTGTACTCTGACTCCCCCGGCATGAAATCCGGCAATGCCGAAGTTTTGCTACAAAGTCTACGTATTCTTATCCCATTGAAATGCGAGTTGTACATAAATAAACATTAAATCCCAGATTCATCCAGCTTTACTGGATTAATTTCTATGACTTTCCTTCGGTCCTGTTTGGCTGCACACAAGGATATAACAAATTCCAAGAACTCTATAACGGTCAAAATACTGCAGCCCAGAAAAAGCCCCATGTTGCCTCCTAGTTCACCTGCAGTTTGAAGAGTTATGTGAGACAAAATAATCACTAGAGAGGTTAATATTGCTTTCACATAGCAACTATCAAAGTTCATTTCTCTCGTGCTCTGATTGGGCGAAAGGACATCACGTGCACGTAAACAAGTTTCCTAACAACAAGGAAGCGCTCTCTGCGGGCAATAATATGTTATGGACCGGAAGTTAATTGTAATTCAATGTGATTTCAAAAGTTCACGAAGCACAAATTATAAATTCCCATTTGTTTTTGATAGTTGGCATATATTAAAACGCTTATTGACCTTAACCTCGCAAAAGCAGCATGTCTGCGGTCCCTCGACAGCCATGCTTTCCTGGGTAGCCCCCTCAGGACCAAAAACATACTGATTCCCTCGGTAGCGCTCTCAGGACCACAAACATATCTACTCCCTCGTTAGTGCTCATGGAACCACAAACATACTGATTCCCTCATTAGCGTTCTCGGGACCACAAACATACTGATTCCCTTGTTAGCGCTCTTGGGACCACAAACATACTGATTCCCTTGTTAGCGTTCTCGGGACCACAAACATACTGATTCCCTTGTTAGCGTTCTCGGGACCACAAACATACTGATTCCCTTGTTAGCGCTCTAGAGACCACTAGTTTTGAAAACCTACAATTTCATGAAATAAGTTAAAGTTTGACAAGTGCGCTTCGTAAATTATCTTTAGTCTTTGTTGCGAACTGTTTATTATAAATGGCAGTCTTAGAAGAAATGGCAGGTTTGTTAGAGATGGACTATTTATTACAAATGGTGCACTTAAAAATGATAATGCATGGTCTTAGCAGGAATGGCAGGCTTGTTATTGATAGACTGTTTTTTAAAAAGGGCGACTATAGTAATAATGGCGGGCTTATTGTAGATTGCAGGTTTGTTAACTAATGGAGTGTTTACTTTAAATTCGGGTTATTAAAATAGCAGGTTTGTTAGAAAGAGCGGTTTTATTAGAAAGGCTTGATAACTTGAATATAAAGTGCACTTACCAAGAAGACTGACGATGTCATAAGTTCCCGTTTGCTCATATTCTGTGTAACTGAGGTCTTCGAATCTCAGCTCCATAGAAACAATGTTGTTTCTGAACAAAACAAAAAATATCAAATAATATTACACCGTAGTAGGTTATCTTATAATATGACTCCTGTATGATGTTCTGACAACTTGACAAAAACTATCCCTTTTTACACGAGGTAAACCAATGTTTTTTGTACTAAAATAACCCTTCAAAATGGACTAGAGATGTCCCTTAACATAAGAATAGAAAAAAAATTAAAAAAAGAACGACAATGATTGCTCGTTATATAAGCTTTGAGTTTTGTTTAAATATTTGCAAAAATATAACATTACTCAATAAGATTATTCAAACTGAAAACATGTATACAAACAGGGGGTTACCATCTTGTCCCCATCTCCTTAATCCCTGCTTATTGCATCATGCAGAATGGATGCCCGGGAAGGAATATTCTCCAGAGAAAAAATGGCTTGGAATAGCTCTGATATTATGTAGTTATGAAAGTTTTGAAGGAAGGCTATTAAGTATCCTAATTACTCCTGCTAAGTGATAGCAATAATTCAATCTTTTCAAACTCAATCAGTTATCAACACCCAACTTGCTACCTAAAATACGACATTTGAGAATAAGAAAATAAAAACTGATCAATTAATAATAAAATAAATACTTGAAACTCAGCTCTTTGCGTGAAAATCGAATTTATAGAGGAAGGAAAACCGGAGTTCCCTGAGAAAAATCCTGGGAATCTAATTGGGATTGACAAATCTCAGCGCACGTGCGGAGCCTTGGAATCGATTCTGGGTCGTACAGGTGGGTGGCACGACTGATGACCAATATACCAACCAATCGATTCTGGGTCGTACAGGTGGGTGGCACGATCGATGACCACTGTTCGAACCTGACTCCCCGAAAATCAGAAAAAGTATAAGTCAAGTTTACTATCACGTGATAAATGCCTCTCCCTCTTTTCTGTTCAGTAAAACTCTCGCAAACGTGTTCAGTGAGACGTATGGGCTCAAGTTGGAAGAATCTAAGAACAAACTTAAGACTGGGCGGACGTGGTTGGTGCAGTTGGCAAGGTCTCTGCTTTCCTGCCACAAGGTCCCCAGTCCTATCTCTACACATTGCCGAAATTCGAATATTTGTGTGACCTTCTTTTCCGCCTAAGCCAACTCAGCTTTCCATCCTCCCAGGGTATGTAAATGAGTACCAGCGACTGCTGGGTGCTAATCTGTGATGGTTTAGTGTCCCGTCCAGGGGGAGTCAAAGAGTCTCATCCGCATAATACTACGGAAACCGGCCCCGTGGGTCACTAGGCTCGTAAAAGGATTTAGATTTTAGCTTAAGACTGAAAAGCTTAAATGAGGAAAGAAACCAAGCACTTACCTGATATAATCATCTGTTTTGCCTTTCTCAAAGGTGGAAGACTGCTGGAAAAACGATATGGAGTGTTTGTATCTTGTTATATCGCACGCCACGGGACAGTCACACGTATCATAATGAAAAATTTCTGCAATAAAAGGCAGAATATAGGTTCTCAATGTTATGAGATATCACCACAATTATGTACAAACTTGAAACAAGAAATAACTTGAAAACATAATACTGGGAAAGCTTTTAAGGAGACAATTATACCGCAGTTGGTAACACCTCTGCTTCCGACCACAGGGTCCCCAGTTTGTTCCCTTTACCAAGATTTCTTGTAAATTTCTTCCCCTGCAATGCTAATTAACCTTGTTTTTTACTCAGGATTCCGAAGGAATGCCGAGTTTAGGTTTTGGCTCTATTGTTCGCCGTATTTTTCTTTTTCTTCTTCATCGCGAAAACGCAGATAGCATATGTAACCTGGCAATGGCACGTAATCGAGGCTCTCATGTGACGTCCACTTCGACATGTGCTTGCAATTCGTCTTTGTTTTGAAGGTTTAGGTTTGTTTGCTGGTTGTTATTAAAGGTATGGATTCAATGTCTTTAAATTACTAACATATCCACACACCACTCGCGGTATAGCCACACTGAAAGACGTCCAGCGTTTTCAGAATGAGCATTTTGAGAGATACCGCGAATCGAAAGCCCTACTACCAGCCGCTAAATGTAAAGTGAAAATTTTAGAAAGTACGCAGCAGTT
Source organism: Zoanthus sanctaehelenae (assembly GCA_028564885.2). Classification (NCBI taxonomy): domain Eukaryota; kingdom Metazoa; phylum Cnidaria; class Anthozoa; order Zoantharia; family Zoanthidae; genus Zoanthus; species Zoanthus sanctaehelenae. The sequence continues at coordinate 10,444 of JAOTRI020015990.1, read as the reverse complement.
TGGTTACTGCTCTTGAGTTTAAAGTTGTCAAAAAATTATTGTAGCTGTAGTATCCAGTCTCTCTCATAAAATATGTAATGCATACGTCATGCACCTCGTGTGTTGTTGTTAGAAAATAATAAGATGGCGGAGTTTGTTAGCTGAGTTGTTGTGTGGTGATTTGGGGATATTAACTTAAGATATTACAGTAGCAACATAACTTAATTACCCGTGAATAGTGAGAATTATCAGTATCTTATATTTATTGTTTCACCAATCTCAAAACTTGAAAACAAAGCTACTGAAATCTTTTTAAGAGAATCCCGAGTACACGCAATTATGCGTCTAGTTTGTAAAAAAATAACTTGTAACAATTTCAACAATACGTGCTTTTGCAATTATAAAGTATAGTTTATTCTAGACTTATGCAGAAGAGATCTAACGTCTATCCATAGGATAAAATGATCGACATCCAGAAACATCCATCAAGCAACTTTAAAAGATCAAAGATCGAATTTTTGTTTGTGAAAATTCTAATCAATCTCAATCACATTAGCTTTTTCGTTTTTGCCCATTTGTTTGACGTTTTTAGTCAATTTTCGTTCTTCCCCAAAAAGTCATGATTTCATTCAGTCGAAATGCAGACTTAAATCACAAATGCGGGTTTTCAGTCAGTCATGGTAAGTGAGAGTGTTAATTATCTCGTACAAATGCTTCGTAAATGTAAAGTTACTCTTCACAATTTGATAAAAGCTATGCATAGTTAGATCTGTGTTGGAGCGAAAATATAAATAAGATCGCTAATTTAGACCCGAACCGCCTTTGAACGTTTTTTAAACAATTCCCTGAAACTTCCCTGTATTGAAGACCATTTTCCTTATCAAAAGCACTATATAAATAAGACACCCAAACCTTCCGTTGCATTCTTCTACTTACCCAGAGCCTGTCTTGCGCAATAAATCCCAAGGAGGGAGCAAACAGATGCCTCGGGAGAACCTGTGATAACAAGTTAATTTGAGTGTTAAACAATAATTTTAGGGACCTTAAGCAACGAGGACAGCGACGACGACGAGGAAGGCAGAAAACAATAGAAAATACAATAACGGAGTTGTTACTAAAAATTGAACCTGAAAATTTTACATCGAAACTATTTGAACGTAGCAGCAAAAACTCTGTCTTTATTTCTTTAGCTTCACGGAGAGACATTAAATTGTAAGAAAAGCAAATAAATAAACTCTAATGGCCGGAACAAAAGAGATAAAGATTAAGCCAGAAAGGCAGATGTGATTGCGGCAGTTGGTAAGATCTCTGCTTTCCAACCCCAAGGTCAACAGTTCGATCCCGGCAAATGAGTACCAGCGTCTGCTGGGAGCTAACCTGCGATGGATTAGTGTTCCGTCCAGGGGGAGTCAAAGGCTCTCATCCGGTCAACACTACAGAGACCAGAGATAAGCGCCGGCCCCATGGGCCACTAGGCTCGTAAAAGGATTCAGCTTTTAGAAAGATAATTCCTCGGATAACCTGGGATCGAGTTCGCATGCCTGCTGAGATCTCTCGATCTCAATCTCCGAGAGTTTTTCCCGGGTAATTCTGTTTTCCTCCCTTTGCAAATTTAACTCGCTAACATCTGCATCGTTGATTAAACATTAGCCTCCGATAAGGAATTGACGTTAAATAATGTATTATTCATTTTTGATTAGCTCTAATAATACCACTTTATTTAACTTCAATTACGAGGGAAGTGGTTACCAATTCTTCCTGGTCAGACGCCAATCTTTAATCGCTCGACGGCTCAGACCTCAGGTGAAAGTCAAATTTGCAGAGGGAGGAAAACCGGAATACCCGGAGGAAAACTCTCGGAGTCGGATTGAGATTGACAAATCTCAGCTCACATGCCAAACCCAGGAATCGATCCAGGTTCGCAGAGGTGGGTGGTACGACTGATGACCGCTATGTCAACCTGAATCTTCTCGATCCTAGGAAACTTTATTAGTTGGGGGTCCGATTTTCAAATAAACAGGTTTTGTTTTATATGCAACACATCAATGAGATATTAACCTTTGCTTAGAGCCAACTTGCAACCACACTGACGCACAATGTACTGAGTAACACATTCCATTCTGCATCCGCTCTGAGTGTAAACTCTCGCTTCTTTAAGTTTCATATCGGTGCAGTTTGTCTTGTAGGGATACTTGAGGTTTTTGACCTACAATGGTAAAATAACAGAAGCTCATGGTCACAGTAGCAGTAATTATTGTTATCCTTAATTATCTTTTGGTATTAGCATTAATAATTAGTGGATTTCTTACTTTAATTGACGATCTGGGAAACTCCTGTCATTTTAATATGTGTTCCAGATAATCTGCAACGTGTTTTGACGAGTCAAATAAAAATTCCATGCAGTTACAGAAATAAGGATGAAAAAAAAAACAATTAAATTCGTAATTCATTCAAAAGAAATTAAGCGGCTGTTTGGGTAACACGGCAACAGGATTAAACCCAGAACCAGTTTATTCCATCATAATATATTTCGCTGCATCTGAAATTGATGTCATTCCATTTTTTTCTCTAGCGCAAATTCCGGTCGTTCTGCCTGTCCAGTGAGATTTTTTTTCATTGTCCTCTCCAGGGTCTTTTCCTTCCATTAAAATAATTAAGACTGCAGTTTAAACTCATGGCTAGAAAACATGATTTTTTTATTCGTTTAGTTACAGTGTGGTTTCAAATAGGCAAATGTGACCATTGAGGCACATTAACATTTCGCGCGAAACTTGCGCCATCTTTGAATATAAGAAGACTCATCCCAGAATAATTTTTGTTCTGGTATTATGTGAACAGCTCCTTTAAAAGGTCCATTGACAAATCGACATTTTCTACACGAGCGTCTAACGTAAAAAGCTGCTGAAAATTTAGCTTAAGAAATTCTCGAATACTTGATATAAGAAGAACGTCTGTGTCTCGAGAGTTATACGTAAGGAATAGCTGCGTTTCTTGTTAATGGAATCACACGATGTTTAAACTATGCAGGGAGTGCCGTAGTATCTAGCTTTAAAAAATTGCAGCTGTGTATAGACTAGAAAAAGATCTTAAGTGTGTTGTCTATAAGGAATAACTTAGAAACCTCGGTGGTCGACAAAAGGGACCCTTCCAAGCTTTACTTTATATATTGGCTCACTGAAGTCAAATAACCACCAACGGAATTTGCTGAACTGGTTCAGGAGATTACTGAGAACGTCAAGAAAACACGGTGAGTGTTTTTGGCTAAATCTTAATTTGGATTTAAACAAAAAATAACGCAGTTTCAAAACCCCATACTTTTTCTCTATACTTATTTTCTACCTTACTATTCTGGTAAATACATTACTCGTATCGCGATTCTGGCTCGACCACCTACAACACACGAAAAAACCCTGAGAACGAGATTAAATAGTTAAAGAGCCCAGAATGTTTAAAATATGCAGGGATGCGGGAACTTCTGTTAAAAGATATTTTATCTTCTACTTCATGTAAAGGATACAGATTTTTGAACTAAATAAAATAAAGATAAAGCTTACCCCAACCTTATTTCGGCCAAACACAAACTTTGTTTAATTCTGTATCCTCTACACAAACTAACACGCGACATTTCAGAAATTAGGAGAGAACCCGTAGGTGTTTAAATAAACTTTTTTGTAAGAAACTGTCGAACCTGTAACAAAATTCAGTTTCCTTTTGCTCGAAAGATTTTTCTCTTGTAATTTGTTTATGTAACTAACCTTTTCAGCGTGTATCAAGATCTGAGACTGTGCTCCCGGGGTTAAGTAGAATCCTTCCTGTTGCGGGTCGAAATGTTCCCCCGGACGGTGTAATATCACCACGATACCCATCTCACTGTACGGGGGATATTCCTCTATTTGGTTAATGTCGAATGAAAGCATGAGAGATCCACTTCTTCCGGGAAGATTTACTTTAAGAACTGACCTGTCTCCTACACCTGAGTTGAACGTGTAACAAAATCCTCTGGAAGACCAAGTTTGGAATAAATAGTCTTCTTTGCATACAGTGTAATTCCACCAACAAAACGAATTTCTCGAGGGGTCAAAATTTATAGAAAACTTTTTTATAAATTCAGTCATGTTTAAAAGCTCGTCTAAAGTCGCGAGTGTTTTCGGGTCTGAAAATTCAGCGCTTGATCCTAACATATTGAACCAGTAATCACCACAAGTCATATCCCCTCGCAAATTTCTTGTCTCTGTGCATGCTGGGATATCAAGACCATACGTCTTGAATTCTGGGTTGCTATCGTTCATAGCCATTTTATTGGCTTGATATAGCACTGGGCTACAAATGCTGACAGCTGGAAAGTCTAGCGACCTGACATACTGACGTCGGTACACTGTGGAAAATGGATAGGTGTAGTAGCGTCTTACAGACCGCTGTACAAGATAAACGTAGAATGAAAACGAACCAAGAAGACACAACAACCATACAAACTTGAAGAACTTTAATCTTGGTGCTACGACGCCCTTGATGCCATGTAGAGTTGTGTCAGCGGCAAAGCTTCCAAAAGCAGTGCTTTGTGTTGTTTTTTCACTTTCCTTCTCTGAGGACATTTTGAAAGATTGATTTTGACCTGAGTTAATTAAAATAAAACAAAAACAATTGACAATGATTATGTTAATTAAGGTATTCAAAAGTTTACAACGATTTTAAAACAAAATATGTTGTCCCACAAATGATTTTGGAGAAACAATGTTAGGAGTTAACGGAGAGATATTTGTTGAACTTAAATTTTTGATTTCAATGAATTGAAAACTATCGGTTCTTGAAAATGGATGTATAAATCTAATATTTGGAAATGTATAAAAGGAGATGACATTTCTTGCATTGAATGAACAGATATTTGTTTTTAAAAAATGCAAAAAAAATTAATTAACTATAGTTGGAAGAAGTCCTTTCTTGAACAAGAATGTGAGCTTTTGCGTTTTAAACCAAAAAATATCACAAAACTTTAAATTTTTCAGTTGCTTAGTGAACACGTAAGAAATTTTTAACCATGAAATTCTCATCTCCCATTTTGGCATAAAACTTGATATAATGGTATTACTCAGTTTTCGATAAAAAAAGTGATGTTTTGAAGAAGCAGTTGCCATGCGCTACAGAAAAACTTGAACTTGAAGAAATTATTTTTCAAGTTTCTGCATTTCATAACAGATAGTATATATAATAGTTAATATAGAAATGTTTGTAAGGTTATTATATACAGGCAATGAAATAGTATTGAAATGTTTTTTTTTTCCTTTGCACACAAACTGAAGACAAGGAGTCCTTCACTTTATATCAATATAACTGTATGTTTTTGTTTTTTTTCTTTATTACTTGCATAACTAATTATTATCCAAAGATTAATAAATGCTCTAACGGTTCTTTTGTTTCTGTTTAAGATTTATTCAAATTAAGCTCCAAATTTGATCCAGTTAAGCGTTAAATCTAACCCAAACTGCGATATTTCTATTGCTTTTGAGAAGGGAAGTTCTCCAAACTTTAATTTCTTTATTAAACTGCTCATGGCAATGATCAGGATTTTTCAACTTGAAGTTGATTCAAACGTGCTTTGCAGAACTAATTTCCTCTCTCGCCCACGCGCTTATGGTTTTAAAGGTTTCATCAATAAATGTCATATTCAGTCCCGTTACGGAATATTCTACAGCTGAATTACAAGTTTTCAATAGGTTTCTTTATGGTTGAAAACACATGGGGGCAGTTTGCCCTCCAGTCAAACGCAGTAAATGAGATTCTACAGCTGATCGGATAGCTAAGAAAAGAAAAACATTTCTCAAGATAGCAAAACACAGTTTAATCCTTTTCTCGAATAATTATATCAAATTTAAAGAAAGCGTATACTATTAGTTTGCACTGCAAATTAATCAAACTAAAATATGCATTTCTCGAATACATGCAATAACACATTTTAATAGCTCAATTTTAATAGATTAATAGCAACCAAATTTCGAAAACCATTTGAGTCTTAGAAAAGAACGACAAAATAAACTAAAGCCGTTAAGTTATACACCCTAAAAGGCTGCTGTAATGTTTTCATATTGCTTCTTATTCTCTTCACAAAGAATTACACGACTATCAACTTGACTTCATAGTCAGAATTACAACCAACTGATACTTATACTATCAAAGTATAAAGCCCCAAATAACTTGCTTAATAATATCAATTTTAACGGCTTAAATTTTATTTGAGTCCGTTAGATCTTTGATTTTGAAGAGTGCACTGTAGGTGAGCTGCAGAACCACTCAAGGACATCGAAATAGTGTGTTACTTGAGCTGATTTCTCTCCATGAACAAACAAACAAGAACATGTACAACTATATATTATATGGCGCCAGAGAGTGGACATTCAGAAAATGCGGTATAAGAAGGTTATAAAAAGAGCCGAGAAATGTGGCTTTGGAGAAAGATATTGTCATTGAACACCTCCAGGACAGAAAAAGTCAGTAACGGTAAGGTACTTCGGCAAGTTGATGATGTAATAATATAATAATACCGGACATGCATTAGTAAGAGAAAAAGAACTTGGCTTGGTCATAGACTTAGGCATGAAAATTTGCTCTCTCCTATAATATAGGAGGAGTTTAGAAGTAAGGAGACCTCCATGCAGGATAACCAAAAAACCGAGATAATAAATAGAATAAGAAAACCGCAGCTCTTATCAATGTAAAAGAAGAGAATCAGAGAGAGAAAATTATAGGGACGGTCTGCCTCAGGGCAGAACACACACAGACATACACAGAGCTACTTGAAAAGGGTTAATTCAATCAGTGGACTATATTAACAATTTTCACTTCAAAAAGTTATAAATAATAAATAAAAGGACTTGTATTTGTAAAAGAAAATCTAAATAGTCCTTTCTCTCTGCGGTAAACAGCTCTCAGGGTTAAACTGACAAGATTACCAGGTGATTCATTTTCATCAAATATTAGTTTCGCAATCAAGGAAAGGTATTAACTCATTGACGAGAAATTAGAGAAGAAAAAATTGAAAATGTGATTTTCTATTATTTTTTTAAAAAGCATTCAAAGTTTTCAAATAAACTGATTATTTAACAGTTGTAGCACCACAAAGAACAAAACTATTCTCAACCAATTGCAATCTTTTTGATTATTTTCTAGGTACCTTTATGCTTCTTGTACTTGCAGTCTTTAAATTAGAAACATCTTGACGTTTAGCGTCCATCGGAGAAGTCTTTCTGAAGAAATTTCTGTAACTCTAACCTTGCGTTTGTTAGAGCAAGGTAGTTGAAAATGCGATTATTTGTTGCTAAAGGGCCAGTGTAATATTGTTTGTGCACTTGCACCTGAACAATACAAAATGCTGAATGTATAATGCAATTGGTCGCGAGATACGTCATAGCAGCGGTGTTTATGTTAGTTCAGAAAATCTGAATAATTTCTTTTGTGTGAGGGATCAAAAATGGCTGTTCTCTTATATTGTCCTTGGTGTCACTGAGATAGTGTAAAAAATTTGTTTACTGCATTGTTGACTTTGTAGTATAGACACAATTTACATATGATTTACAGCCGCAGCAAGTTGCTCGAATAATACTACAGCCTAGTTTCGATGGTTAACAATTTTTGAGTTACATTAAAAAATGCTTCTTCCACTAATTTCAGTAACAGAAAGCGCTCTAATAGGGCTGTTGGCTACAGCGTAGTTCATTGAGAAAGTTTGAACTAAAAATGACTAAATTACTGTAATTGTTGAAACCCGTTATACCAAGTAAATTGTGATACGAATTCTCAAAAATCAAGTTTACACTCCGTAAATCCCGTTTCCTAAATATTTTGGCATAAATGGTGCTACGCCGGTGTTTCTACAGAAACAGTTTTTAAAATGAGGGATAAATCTTACACCGTAAGGAAAAGAACTTCGGCTTCTATTTCTTGTAGAAGAGGTATTTTGTGTTGCTCTAATTTGTTTTCAACTCAAAAGTTCAGAAAGTTTCAGTGTCCATTTTGCCATAATAGTGACGATATAGAACAATTTACTTACTGATAAAAATTTTTGTACAGCAGAGACAGCTATAGGATCACTCAACTGAACCACAATCACCCCATACTACTGTAGGTACAAAACCTAACAGATTCAAATCACTAGATTATAATGAGCAACAAAGTCTTGGCTGGGGATTTTGTCACTGCAAAACACTCTGCAAAAATGCAAAACGCGATAAGCACTTGCTACTTTCTGTTAAAATATATAGAATAAACATCTTCTGTTAAGTCAAAATTGCAGCACGGCCAACGCAAATACAATGTTTCAAATGGTATTCGCTCAATTGCTTTTCAGAATTGGTGCAAAGGATATGAAAACTCTAGATGCAGTTCAGACCATGCATATAATTATATTTTTGCCATAATTACTTATAATTATTCTTTTTCATTCTGTTTCACACAATAATTTACTATTCATTACTGTCCAGTTGCAGCATGTGTGTAGAGTGGACTTACCTTGATATTGTTTTAAAATCTTGGTTGTTCAAAGAATAATTTTCTGATCAACATCTTTGGCAAGAAGCTGTTCCCAAGCAACGTAAGGTTTTGTTAGAGGAATTCAGTTGCCAGAACTAATCGCAGATATGTTCAAAACCTAGATCTGATAAAGTCTGATGAAAACGCAGCGAGTAGAATTAAAATAGCCTTAAAACTAAAAACATATTTTATTTTTTCAATTTATAATTTCATGTTATTTTAGTTGGAGATTACGTTTTGTGCTCTAGTTCAAATTTTTGTTTATTTGAATAATTATTTGATGATACAGTGTATTTTCCTTCATTAAATTCAATCGCAAAATCCAAACAAACTGAATACTCACAATCAATGCTATATCATTTAGCTCTTCAAATAACCATTATACTGAGGTACGAGAAAGAAACCCCTAGTTTGCGTTGAGTATTCTGTGTATTTCTGGATGTACTGTGCGATTGATAAGGAGGTTTTTTCGAGAGTGCATTGATGTCGTCGACATGCATTTGCGTCGCTTTGAGACTCTTGCTTCCCTTTTGATTCACAATGTCGACGAACTTACTAACGTGGTGATTCGTGCGACCACGGCGTTCATAATTCTAGCGTTTCTATCTTTTAGCCGAGTCATCGTATGGCCAACTTGATTTTGCTTTTCTTCGCCGTATCTTCATAAGGCCTACTTGAGTTTGCCTTTCTTCGCCGTATTTTCATAAGGCCTACTTGAGTTTGCCTTTCTTCGCCGTATCTTCATAAAACCTACTTGAGTTTGCCTTTCTTCGCCGTATCTTCATAAGGCCTACTTGAGTTTGCCTTTCTTCGCAGTATCTTCATAAGGCCTACTTGAGTTTGCCTTTCTTCGCCGTATCTTCATAAGGCCTACTTGAGTTTGCTTTTCTTCGCCGTATCTTCATAAGGCCTACTTGAGTTTGCCTTTCTTCGCCGTATCTTCATAAGGCCTACTTGAGTTTGCTTTTGGACGCCGAGTGTTGATATGGCCTACTTGAGTTTGCTTTTGGTCGCCGTGTCTTCATAATGCCTGCTTGAGTTTGCTTTTGGTCGCTGTGTCTTCATAAGGTCTGCCGTGTTGAAATTGCTTTTGGTCACCGCGTGTCCTCATATGGCCTGCTGGAGTTTGCTTTTGGTCGCCGTATCTTCATAAGGCCTACTTGAGTTTGCCTTTCTTCGCCGTATCTTCATAAAGTTATTTTAGACATAACCTGGAATAAAAACTAACCTACAACATACACATGTACGCGCTTGTAGTGTAGTCTTTCTTTTTGTTAATACAGAAAATAAGATTTTTAAATAATACAACATGTTTTAGTGCCTTCATACCCACTAAACTGTGAAAATATCACCCGAGGACGGACTCCAATCACAAAAGCCAGCATTAAATTCTTTCACTATGATTAAAAAGCTTATCTTCTTTAGCTCGTGGCGAGCTATCGGGATGGTTGGGGAATCACCACGTCAGGCGTAAATAATAGAATATTTCAAGTTGCGCAGGCGCATTCATGTATTCGTTTAATTGTTACAAGTCAAGAATACTCTTATTCCGCTACCAATGAAGGACGTTCAATATGTCACGTGATATATTTCGCTGTTCGGTACACGACTTCGTCGGCAAACCAGCACATGTGGTTGATCACGCGTACAGCATATTAATCTTGAAGTGAACAACAGTCAAGATACAACAACTCCCTAGGCACGCCACGGTATCTCACTAGCTCCATGAGCTTATCACAGGATACCTTTGATTTATCAACAGTTTTTGTGAAAACGTCGGCAAAAATTTTGTCTCCAGCAGGTAATATGCTGTCGAATTCTCTCCGTTCGTCTTGGTTTTTACGTACAGTACCAAGATATGAAGGTACCGAAAATTTGTTATATTTAATACAATTGAACATGGCCGAAAGTAGTCAAAGCAGGAACCGCGGAGCAGGGAGTGGAG
>JAOTRI020015891.1:0-18826 GCA_028564885.2 Zoanthus sanctaehelenae | reverse complement strand
AAACTCCATTTTGCTTTGTAAAGAAATCCGGTGACAATAAAAATTGCATGAGTCTTGCACAATCAGTTTCACACGTGCGCTTCCAGCTATCAATATCTTTAATTATCGTGTGATGTAAATCTTTGCACCACCCTCGCATAAGCAGCATTGAGTTCCTTTGTTTTGTAGATAATTCTTTCCTCAATATGTGAAATTTCGAAACTTAGCTAAAGGCTTTTAGTTTTGTAATCGAGAAGAAACCTGTTTCCTTGGTCTTGGATTGTTAAACTTCCTATTTGAATTTTGGCCTTGACATGGCAACATAGAAAAAGATTCATAATTCTTTTAGTAGAAGATCACTTGACACTGCATGATGATTATATTGCTTCTTTTTTATATCAAAAGGTATAGCAAAATCTTTGACTTCATTGTTCATCAGCATACAACTTTCAAAGTCATAAACCAAATGCTATTGCTAATTTTACTTTCTGCAAGCGTCATCTACAAAAAAATAACCAAAACTCGATACAGAAACAGAATCAAAGTATTTTTTGCAGATTTTAGCAATGCTGTACTCTTTTTTACTTCCAAAGCTTCTGATGAAGTTGTTCCTCATTGATTCTTGAACACATCGAGTTATACCACAACTTTGCTAAACTTGACAGACATCTTTACACATAATACCTTTAAGGTCTGAAAGGTTATATATGTCGGAATATTGATAAAGGGCTGTCCTCCAAACCTTTAGTTTTTTTAATAACATTGGCACCAAAATCCTTTATCTCAATAAATTTTAACATTTCCCATGGTGTCATGCATCTGAAATTAATTTTGTTTTGTGTGAATACTTTTTTATTCCTGATTCTGGTCAGCGCGAGGGTTGATTCTCAGTTATTCATACAATTTTTTTGCAATGAAAATCATTGTTTCGTTGCTGTAAAAATAATCCAAGATCAAAACAAATTAATAGATAACGCCAAAAATCTCGGAACTTTCCTCAACAATCTAGCTGGAGCCATTCAAGTTGCACAGTCTGTGTGACGCAACTGTTAGCTTGTGACGCTACGTAGTGCATCCAACGTAATCGAATTCGGGTTATAAAATTAAAGCTTCATGGAAAGTCAAGCTCTTTGTTATTTTCAAATTGATCAAATTCAAACTTTGCCTGTTACCAAGTATTCATTTTGAAAGCGGAAATTTTCTCGTTGGCCTTTCGGCGGGTTCGTTATGGTCTGGGTCCGTTTTCTTTGACGCAAGAATAACGCGACAACTTGCCTGTAACGTAATTGACTATGAATAAATTAACAAGCCAACCTGAAACATAATTTATGTGAAAAATATAACTTAATAAGGTTGCTTTTGACAGTGATGGATTCTGTTAAGGAATTATACACTCGACTATATATCCAATAACTATTATCGGAAAATCTCGAACGATATACATTTCTAATGGCCATGAATCATGTACCGTAAAGGTAAGGGCAGACTTACTGACTAAGAATTAACTGGTGCCATAACCCTAAAGCTGTACATATTGGCATGCAACAATTAACACAAGTGGTTATCGCTGTCAATTTGAAATGCAAAATGAAATTGTGAGTTTTTTTTCTATAATCCGCAACAAGCTTATTGCTTTGGAATTTCAATCTCAAAGTGTTTGGTTTCAAATCAATTACCATGTGTTGTTTCTATGTTAAGTACCTTTCTGAAATGAGAGGACTCCAATAAAAGTTTTATGATATTCGTATGTGTAGAATGGAAGGAAAATTTAGTCTAGCTATTTAAAAATAGGGAAATGTGCAGTGCATGGAATGAGTTGGAATAACCGAAGCTCGAGGTTCTAAGCATGTAGCTTCTTTTAACTTTATAAAGCCTTTCTAACTCCCACTCTTTTTAAAGTTCGAACCGATTCTGGATATTTTTAATTTTTGGCCGATTTAGGCTGAAATTATTCTTACGAAAGAACGGCTACACTGAACTTCCAAATACTTGTGGTCGGTATGGAAGAGCTTCAAAGGTACTATATAAATCAGTATATGTCTTTGTTATTTGGGATTAGACTGCAATTTTGATATGAGCAAACATGCAAAATTATATTTCTAACTAAATCTGAGCCTCAATAATGCACTTAAAAAGAAAAAAATCTTAAAACCGGGTTTTTTTTGAGTGGCCTATAGTAAATTGATACAACAGTAACAAAAAATTGAAGCATAAATGACATACTGATTACACGCAGCCAAGAGGCCGGTTAATGCAAGAAAGAAAAGGAGCTATAAAGTTTTAAATCAAAGGTATCCTGTGTTAAGCTCGTGGAGTAAGTAAGATACTGTGTCTGGGAGCTGTTGTATATAAACTAATAATAATCAAAGGTATCCTGTGGTAAGCTCGTGGAGTAAGTAAGATATTGTGTCTGGGAGCTGTTGTATTTATACTAATAATAATCAAAGGTAACCTGTGGTAAGCTCGTGGAGTAAGTAAGATACTGTGTCTGGAAGCTGTTGTATTTATACTAATAATAATCAAAGGTAACCTGTGGTAAGCTCGTGGAGTAAGTAAGATACTGTCTCTGGGAGCTGTTGTATTTATACTAATAACAATCAAAGGTAACCTGTGGTAAGCTCGTGGAGTAAGTAAGATATTGTGTCAGGGAGCTGTTGCATATATACTATACTAATAATCAAAGATATCATGTGGTACTGGTAAGCTTGTGGAAAAAGTAAGATACTGTGTGTATGCCAGAAAGCTATCTTATCATTGATTAATATACTTTACGCGAGATCAACAACATGCGCTGGTTTGCCGAAGTCATGTACCTACCAAACACCAAAATATCACGTGACATAATGAACGTTTTTCATTGGTAGCCGAATAAGAGCATTCTTAATGAGCAATTAACGAATGCGTGAATACGCTTACCGAACTTGAGACGATCCTTAATCGATTAGAACTGAATATGTAATTACTTACGCCTAACATTCTGATTCCCCAAATATCCGGCCAATAGCTTGGCACGAGCTCAGTAAAAAGTAACAGGACGAAGCTTTCAGAAGATTGTATACTTAATAGCTTAACTGACAGATTCTGTAGTTGGCTCGGATTTCTTGATCTTGTAGTACGAAGAAAATCGAGAAATCTTCCGGAAACTTGTTGTGGGAATTTTCATTTATGCCGTCTCTAATTATTGATATAGTATGAAGGTTTTTATAGCCTCAATAACAACAACTTATTTCCACTTTATAGATTGATAGAATTATTATAAATTTTTTAAAAATTTAAAATTTTTTTAGCCGACTTTGATGACCCTTTCAGATAACAAGCAGCCGTAACTTTATTTTTCTAAGAATATTAGTTTGGGCAGTACATGTCTCAGTTGATCTCTTCTAAAAATCTGTCTGGACTGGATCGTTGAAGTCCTGGTTAACTTAAACTCAGGATGGAATAAACAAAATTTAAGCAGAAATTTATTTTCTAGACTGCGCTTTTACTGTTCTCTTTGACGATCAACGAAACTAGCAGCTCAAATGTGTGTCTCTGTACAATTGGAAACCACGTGCGCTTAAGCTAATCGGCTTTTGATTAATTGGAGCCTGTTTGCTGTGACATGAAAATCTTCAAACACAATCCGATTATCTTAATGGAACTCTGTGGGACACTAACAATATACTCCTATATACACCAAAGAAATGCTTTTAAAATTCGAAGTGATTCGGAATGTGTAACTGAATGCAATTCATGATAAACGACAACGTCAGTTTTCCGTGGGTCTGACCCTTGCGTGGGTTGAGGAACCTATTGCTAAATTAATGTGCGAATGGAAACCAAGGTCCGTATAAAGGAAGAAGGGAAATGCAAAGGACAAAAAAATGTTTGTTTTCTATTATACCTTGAAGATAACATCGATCATTTAAGGAAAATCGGAAGCAATTGCGTTTTGGTGTAATTTGATGGCGACTTCACGGCTATACTCAACATATTTTATACTGCATTGCTTTAGACCACGTCGTTAAAAAGTCCGAAATATATAATTTTTTTTGAAAAGACTCAATAATTAGGATATTAGTGTACTGATAATAGCGCCTTATTTTCGAGACAAATATCAGTAGCTCTACCTTTTTTAAACCAGAAATGTGATGTTTGTTTGTTTTTTTTATTATGTTCTCGCTCTCAAACGGAGGTACATTTTGTTTGAAAACTTTCATTTCAGAAAGTGTCATTTATTTAGTATTTTGGCGGTTTTCTTTATGTCTAGATACATATTGTTATGGCTATCATGCAATTGTTATTTTATATTTGAAAAATTACTAGTATTTTTTTGAAAAGAAAACGACATTGGTTACAAATTTTAAAAATGACAGAAATCCTAAACATTCATTGTTATGAAAAATAATTTAGCGTTAGTGATTGCAAAGACACCTAAGAATAAGAATGAAGCAGCGGATTTCTGATGAATGTTGGGAATTTGTGTTAATTTTCTCAAGGTCAGGAAAACAACACTTTTTAAAAGGTTAATTTAACACTGTTTGTCAAATCTTACTTTAGAATTGATTGTAAAGAATTCCGAGGATTCATCTAATTTAATTGTGCAAGGACAAGAGGCAGGCTCATTTAGTTGATAGTCATTAATACATAAACATACATTCCAAGTGAGTTATTGAGAAGAAGCTAAGCATTAATTTTAGCCACATAGTAGCTGTAATTCCGGTCTTCATTTCATGATTTCACTTTTCAAAAAAACACTTATACTTTTAGATTAAAGTAATCTGCTAACGTCAAGAAAACATACGATACTATAGTATATGGATAACTTAACATCAACAAATATGTGATTGTTTTTTTCAAAATGAAACCAAAGACAGGTTATGAAATGGAAATTACATTCTCTAAGAATCGTCCCAGCGTCCTTGGATCTCTGAAAAAACAGAGAAATTGCAGTATTTAGTTGAAGCCTAAGGCCATGATTAAGTAAGGAGACAATAAGAGTTGTGACGTCCGTTTTACCTTCTTGGTGGTAATTTATTGGTAATTTCTAAAACAAAGGGTTTGTTTGTAGTCTTATTATCTGTTTTTTTTTTAAATAATATCTACGTTATACATTCATTAAGACGTAGGCTGTTGAAAGCATGCATGTTTTTGCTTCCTTTGCCTTATGAGCAAATCATGCGTTTTATGCACGTGGAAAGATTAACAAATCCATTAAATTATTTGTTACATTGCTTACTCGGCCATGATACGCTAATCCAGGCATTACGTCATGTCAAGTTATTCATAAACTCGAGGAGCGGAAAAGTTGAATCATTTTTACAATCTCACAGACAAAGAAAGAAACTACTGCAGAGAAATCGCTTGCAGGATTAAACTGTGTAAGGTAGGTTGCTATTTCACTCTACTAAAGAATATAAATTGAAGAGAATAAAACGCATCTATATTACAGACCTAATACCCCAAACTTACCTAATTTTGCTGGAATGTTACATGTAGTTCCTACTTTAAAACATATTTAATCATTTTTGCTGTGGTAAATTATACAATATACCGCAAGAAATGTGATACTTATACAATCTCTTCCCGTGTGGTTAGATGAATGTGCGGGTGTTTATTTTACTTGAAGTAGGGAATTTTTAGTGTATGTTTGAAACATCATAGAAAAATTAACATCTTGCAAACACAAGATTTAAAACATGAAAATCATAGCAATTCACTTCGTTGTTAATGCATCAGAGATGAGTCTGAAGGAACTGAAAATGTTTCGTGTCCTTCTCCAATAAATTCAGAAATTTCGTTTGAATTTGCTTCTGCACGAAAACATACCAGCTTTATTCTCTCACAAGCTTCAATTAAGACAAATAAGGGAATTCATTTAAGTAACCTTTTTTCATCTTTTTGTCCACGAGGCTTCTGCTTACACTAATTTGTGTTAACCAAGCTCAAATGGAATGCAATGCACGATATTTCTTTTGTTTGTAAGGAGCTAGTGAACAACCATTAGCATACCAGATGCCGCCACAATTCAAACAGTTCTGGATCAACAGTTTTGCTTCCAAGTTCAGAAACAAAATGAGCTATTTTTTGTAAAAAATTGTTCATCTTGAATAAATTTCAAACTAAATTCAATCATTTTCATTGATCAAATTTCTTAAATTTTTATTGTTATTCGTTTTGCCATAAATATTATTCAATTATATTAATGGCGTTCGTTGATTTACTTCAAAAATTTACGTAACAATATGGCAATAATTATACAATAAGTCAAAGAGTCTCACCGAATTCCTTTTGCATTCCGTTGAATTTTTGTCACAATCTCCTCTCCCGAGCTGCTAAGTTTCTACATTCTCTGTGTTCTCGTCAATAAGCATACATAGTAGCAATTAGCCATTATACATTAAACATACTTAAAATCAGCTCTCATGAATTTAAAAATCAACCACTCCAAAATGAATAGCAATTACGTCATTGTCTTGCTAAGTGAAGTGATATATTGCATTACAAAAACATATGAACGGAGATGCGTCTGTATGAAACTTTTTTTATAATATAGGTGAAGAAAAAGGCTTTTCCTGAAGTAGTAATTTTGCTTTTCGTATTTTTTTATCGTAATTTTTTATTCCCAAAATAATGGCATTATTTTGGGAATTGATGTGTTTTTTCAAACATGAAAACTTTTTACTTGAAGCGGAAGAAGTTTTTGCACTATAACGAGCAGCATATTTTCTATTGTTGAAATAGTTTTAAAATACAACATTAAGTAACTTTTATTTTTGGGGACTTTTGTTTTATTGCATCAGTATATTAAATAAGTAAGTAAAATATTGCAATAAAAGACATTTTTTCTTCATATTAGATTTAATCTTTTTTATCACGAAAGGCAAGACCAGTGAAGATCAATTAATCAAAAATTTAAGACTTTGCATTTTTACAAGTTTTGAAGCACGGAAAAACGGTAGCAGTCATTTGTTTACTTAGCTTAAAAAACTTGTGGAGATAATACTTTTCGGATAAAGTTATTCAAAGTTGTATTTTGCTAGTACAATTGAGTGTCAAACGAAAATCTTCTCATAAGAGTCCTTGTAGCATGAACGTGGCACGGAGTATTTTTATCTGAGGAGTAATTTAGAAGTGTACAACTAGCTAAGCATAAAAGAATTCTCAGAAATATTCTGCAGCTGAAACTTTCAAAATATTTAAAACATTCCGACTCGCATCGATTTTAACTCGAGTTCTAGACGATTTAGAAATAATTTGCTTTTAATTTTTTAGGCACACTTAACAGTAATTTTTCTGCATCAGGTATAAAAAAGAAATTTATTAATATTTATTAAAACACGTAAGGCGCAAAGAAACTTGCTGCTAGGTTTTGCTAAAAATATCAATCGAAAGTACTTGCGCCGTTCTTAAGCACTCTGTCATGAAGAGTCTGGGAATGCCGTTAATCCGCGTTATGCCCCCGTGGTAGAAAATTGTACTCACTAAGAGGCACTCAAGAAGTCTTTAGCTTTAATATTCGTTATATCAAAGTACTGATAACGATGGCTAACATATCTGTATGGAGTATAGAAATAAGTTGTTGAAGGGTAAATGTACCAGTGTTTTCTTTAGGTTTTTAAGTAACAGGGGTGTTTTGTCTCAGTGATAAAGTTTTAAATTGTCCTCGACTCGTGTAGCAATGAAATTATCCAGTGTAACATGGTAGAGAAGCCTGTGAATTTTGCTTCCTGGCGGCTTTTACAAACAATCCTGAAGTACTACAGAAACACTTGTAAAGAAAAGCATTATGACGGATGAAAACTTATGGTTCAATAGGGGGAGCCCATTTCGGTTAGTTAAACCCGAGATTTCCATGAAAAATAATTGATGTTTAAAAGTTAACCAAGGGCAAGGTTGGTCATTATCTCGCGATTGAAGCTAAAGCTCATCTTAATGAATTATCATTAGAGAAAGAAGAAAAAGACTGCTTTTAGAATGTTTTGGTTGTTCATTTTTCATGATTTGTTCATATATCGAGAAAAAAATAGCAATATGTATATTATACGAGTTATAGCTTTCATTATGCAAGATCAAGAACATAGCATGAATAACTTCTTACACAATTAATAATCTGTTGTATCAGCTATGTATATGTAGATAAGTTGTTTGTTTTGAATTAGAAAATAAAAGAAGATAATTTATTATTTTATATAGCGCGCGAACTGATAGAAGTCATTGGCAAGCAGCTAGGAAGAAAGAAGATCTTACGAGTTTGATATAACCTGTACACAATTTAGAATTGATTACTTTTCATTGTTTAAATTTTCAGTGTTTGTCAGCATGACACAGTTATTATTTTGTTAACCTGCCGGAAAATTGTAAGTGTGTCAGTTTAGTTTAAAGTATTACATCGTCTATGCTAAAGTCAAATAGTCGGAAATGGCAATTTGTCTTGGATGTTTTGACGTGCTAAGGCGAAGATTACAAATATTATACTTTCAAAACAGTTTCTACATATTTTTTGAATAAAGAAATATTTTTTTAAATTTCCAAAAGGAAAGTCTTTAACTTCTAAGAGTAATAAGACTGTGAGTATAGATGAATAGAATAAATGTACACAATGAAATAGGGTACCAAAAATTTTTAGACAGTTTAAAATTTTCTGTCAGTTTCGGATATCAAAGTAAATCAAACAAAAATGGCAATTGAGAAGAGTCTTAGAATGATAGCTTTGTTATCGCATAAAAGCTTTTGTAAATGTAGCTTAGTGGAAAATTTTCTTTCGAGATTTTTACTAAGTTATTTAATGGCGTGTTACACTTCAGTCATACATATATTGATTGACAACTAGTAATGGCCGGAAATTTCAATAAACATGTATCGAAACTTAACTGCTTCGCGTTTGCGTAATAGCTTTTAAAATTTGATTTGGACTTTGCTTTCTTCTCATTTCAAGTGAAAATGTTTTTCTTTTATTTTTATTTAATATCTGTAATACTTTTAAGAGGGGAAAAATATTTGAATGTTAATATGTAACTTTAATAACTTAAATTTAAAACAGAAACAAATTACTACATTGGAACTAGGCACCAACGGTTAAAATGGATGCAATGACAACTCAATCAGACAAATTATTAAAAAAAATAAATATTGCATAATTCATAATATTGCTGTCATTGTTTCTGTATTGCTACTGATGTTTTTGCTTTCTAGTATAGAGTTGTTCTTAATTTTATCTTCTGTTTCTTCATCGAATTCAGTGGTATATTATATATCAAGGGTAAATTGTCTTTGACAGTTTACAAAAATATTTATAGTAGGAAAAATGTTGCCACCGATACTTTATGATATATGAAACGATATATAATCTGTAATGGATACAGTCCGTCGACTCAGTGAACCGTTATAATAGCAAATCGTTTAGTTGCTAGCTTGAATTAGTAATGTAACCATCAGACGTCACCACCAACCGCAAGTTTCGATCAGTTACGCAAACTAATTTCTAACATTTTTGATATAAAATGTTGTAACCATCTCCTATACTCCAACATTCTGAAGTTAACATTCTTCTAGGCGATTCTATCAAGAACTGAGCAACGCAATTCACAGGGCGGTCTTAAAAGGCGAGTAAGTTATGATAAATAGAAAATGTTTATTTAGCAACTCACGCAATTTTATTTGGTGTTACTTTTTCATTTCATAGTATTATTTCTCGGCCTTTTGAATGGCATTTATAATTGAAACTGTTTTAGGTATAATTAGGCTTCACGCACGCTTTCAAAGTGAAAAAAAAAATAGTACAGTGATTACTAAACTTGGACTACCAGTTGCAAGTCAAACTTTGTAAATTGTACAACCGTAACCTCTTTTTTGGTATAAAACTGTTCCATCCGAAGCTCCACAGTTTGGAGACAGAATTCAAATATTTTGGGGCGCAGATCGAAATTATCAACAATGTCATAGTAGGTAAATATCTAAACTACCGCGATGATCATTCATAACTTCATCACTGTTTAGACCGTTGTATTAACCAGTTCTACTGTCTAGATCTTTTTTAAAAAGGATTTTTAAATCTTTTAAAATAGCAATGGATTGCGATATTGCAGAAGTCATGGGTTCCAATCAGAAAGTTAGAATTTTTTTTTAAGGGTTCTTTATTGCAACTCTTAAAATTACGTAAATATAGCCATGATAACCGTTCATAACGTCATTCTTTATACAGTGTAGATTAAATCATAACCGTGACGATTACTCACTAACCTCCGTACAAACTCATTATTAGTAATAGAAGGACAATTAAAACGTCATCGTTTACATTTCGGTACAAACGCACGCGCAGTACTCTCAATTATATATCATAGTCTCGGTGGATAATTGATAACGTCACTGCATGCTCACACCGGCGTACATACATACTTTTTTATAAGAACCAGTTATAAATTTTGCCGAGGCTTGTTGTTCTTAATTTTTTCGTGATTACAGCCACAAATTCTGTTCTTATTTCTAGCAGCTTAAATTGAAGAACAAAAAAAAACATAGAATGCGCCTCGCATTTTAGAATAAATTCTTGCATTAATCGGTTAAATATTGTGTTGATACGTTAATATACGAGTTTTAGTTAAGTCTCTACGTGAGACATTTTCATGGAAATTTGGAGTTTCAGCCTAAAACTGCATATTATTAAATTACTCTTACTTTTAAAGATGTTCTTACTAACAAGAGTGTATTACTATACCGGCTTAACTGCCACTCATTTACACATTCAAAAATGTTTCACAAAACCGACTATGTTACTCGGTACAACGCCAGGTGAAACTTATTTCGAATCGTTATTGCACACAAGTTACAGATGAAAGTTTCAACGCGTGTAACAGCGGCTTTACTCCCGATTATTCGACATGATACATATAAAACACGTCAAAAGCAGAGATAGCAGAGGAAAGTGTAGACGGTTCAATGGAGTGCTCCCTTGGAACATTTTGATATTTTGAGCGTTTAAAGTTGCTAGAAATGTATTTAAAATTGATAATCGTAAAAGAGTGGTTGTGAATTTATACCGACAAAGTGAAGTGCGTCATATACGTCAGAGGAGCAGGTTAATCATGTTGAAACAGTCAAGTCACGCAGTGCACGCATTTTCATATTAAAGAACCATGAAACTGACCTTATTTTTAATTCTGCGCGCGGTTAAAAATAATGAAAAATATCGAATCAAGAAGACAAGTGCTTATCTTCAATGGAACTTTTAGTACCACATGAATACGCGTATCATTTGGGACAATTGTAGATATACTAAATGTGTTTTTACATTGTTAAAAAAGATCCTGTAATATTTCACTGACTGGAAACATTTTTACGTTTTTGCAACCTCTGCCTGAGCTTATTATTCAAAGCTAACAGAAAGCAAAGGTTAGACTAGACGCTTGTAAAATATAAAGGCAGTTTTATCTATCATCTTAAAATGATCCCGTGTCACGGTTATAATATCATTTTCAAAGTTGCGACTTCCCTGGACAATTCATTTACCTAACTGAGTTATTTTCCTCCTCGGTACTCTTTGAGTACACGGTAGAAGAACGGCACAAAGAAATCAGTAATAAATAAAATCTAGAAAGGATCATATTTTTCAAATGACTTCCCTCATACATTAATCTGTTTAGTCTAAAGATTGTGTTGGTTATGGACATATAATCCGAAACAAAACAAAATTTAATTAATTTAACATGTGTATCAGATGATATAACAACAAATTAAAACCTTTTTCAATAACAGAAACGCTAAAAACCGTAAAGGAATGTTGATTGATTTGTTTCAAATGAGGTTTATTAGTATTATAATTAAAAAATGTTAATGTGAGTGCAATTGATACATGCTGCGTTTCACCGTTCCTTTGTAATTGTATTGGCTTTCTATTGAAACATTTCATTTCAGCCTCAAACCGCTCTTAATTTTTTTTCAACCGATTTGAGCTTTACTGTTTTTTTTTTGTTCTTACATTTAATTCGAAAATAATCTTTGAATATATGCTTGAATGCAATTTCAAACTTCTTTGCGATTGCTGGAATTTCCCGCCTTACTAGAGGCAATACATGAAAATAACGTTGTGTTGCTAAAAATAGCAAAATTTTCCTCTACTCTCTTAATATTATCTCAATAGGCATGAGTCCAAAGAGTAGTTTTAGTTCAATGCAAAATCACGCTCTCTCCTTCCAAAGTACAGTAAAATCCCGTCACGCGTGCACCGCTTTGTCAACCGTTGCATAGTCCACATGCATATATTGACCTTCCAAAGATCACTTCACCCATAGAACTCTGGGTAATTTTGGAAGAACATTTCTTACAACACTGAATCAGGGTTGCGTGCTAAGCTTGAGCCCGCAATGACAAAAGATGGGTGGAATTTCTGAGGCATCTGTTAGCATTTGTCAAAGTCGTCCAAGGATAGAGTTTCGGGATTTTTTTTCAAAATCTTCTAACTCATCCTCCCATCCCTGATAAATCAAATTGTTTCAAATTTTTATTTGTACAATAAAGTAGTTCATATTGATGCATAAGCTTTCCTCACAGCCCTCCAGTAGGGTAATGGTTTTTATCAGTTACGATTGAACCTTCAAAAAGGTCAATCTTTCATAAAATACAATCCAAGAAACTCTCGTTTTTGACAGCAAATTAAATGCTAAAGGGCGGGGACGTTTCCTGTTCTTCATTTATAACAGTGGAAACTCGATTCAGTTTTAAATACTTGTCAAGAAACAATGCGATTTCTGGCCGAGGGCCGACATTTTGAAATGCATGAGGTAGCACACATAGTGTGTATTTCATTCACTAGCGTGCTTTCAAGTTGATTTCGTTTGCATGCTCCCTGCAGCTCACAGATAGTCCATTTATGCATTACAGTAGTTGCAAGCTTTAACTAAATTGCATATCCTAAAAACAGAAATGGAGCTTTAGTAGAACTATAAGTTGTTCTGATGCAAATCTAGAAAAGGATAGAAAACACGTAGAAACTCGAGGAGGCTCTTCAATTTCTCTCATTTCAGTTGAGTGAAACAATATGTCATTCATTGTCCGGAAAAAATCACTTCTCGATTCGATGTCAAATGCTATTAGCAAATGAAATTGCCAGTTCGACCACCCTGGACCACGCATTTGCAACAAACGTGATGAGTGACGGAAAAAAAAAAGTGGAATAAACCAATTTTCAGGTTATAGGAAATGAGTATCTTGTTTGGCAGTACTGCCAACTATTTAGTCATTTTAACTTTGTCAGTTGGTAACGGACGTTTACACTTGGCACAACAGCAAAGTGAAAAATTCAAACTTTTTTTGCTTTGAAACAAAAAGAGGTAAGACTCAATTTTAAAAAGAGACGGTTTGTAATGAATTTATCGATCTGTTTTATAGATTGAGGGCATATTTATTTTGTGCATTGCGACTTGCTTTCTGCCTAATAATTTTAGTTTAAAAAGTTAGAAGTAATGCAAATCCGATTTGACCTTATTTGTTGTACTGGAGCGAAAAAAACGTAGACCATGATTTTTGATGTAGAGCGTGACTCGCTGGCATTTTCCCTTCATATTGTCGAATTGATGGTTCAATGAAGACAGCCGGCATGATTGTTCCCTTTATTGATTTGACCACAAACAGCTTTTTCTTAAAAACAAGTTATTTTTTTAACTTAAAACACGCAACATCGACACTCAAAGTAACAACACCAAGCACGATTAACTGTTCTGAGGACAGTATTTCCTTTAAAGCCTTCTAGAAGTTCTACAAACGTTGAAGATAACTATTTTAGCGCAACAATTTTGTTGCATGAAACTTAACTCAGAAACGATTGTAGGTTATTAATTAGAGTATCGAGTTTTACCGATAAGAGAAAAAATCTTGTTTATATTTACGAAGGACTAACGTCTTAAACGTCAGTAAGTATTCTTTCTTTTATACGGCGAGCAATTTACATATTTATTATAAATTTTTTCTTTAGAAACAGCGACGCAGCTCAAACTAGTTAACCGCTAGTTAGTTTTCTCTTTTGTATTTTGAACATATATTGTACCTTTTGAATCAGACTTGAGTATTTCATGAATAAACACAATCGATATCGCACACATGCTACTTTTACTTTCAAATTTCGAAGAGGTTAGTTATACGTTCGAGTGATGAGCCTAGCAAAGAAAAAAGAAGCTTAGCCTCTACATAAAAAGCCTGTCAGTATGATCCAAAGCTAATTTTAATAGATTTATTTAGAAACATCAACTAGTTTGGAATATGAATTTTCTCTATTAGCTGCATGTTTGATAAATATATGTTTGTGTTACATTATATGGTTATCGTTTATTATCGTGTCAATAGAAGTTGTTCTGTTGCTCTCACTTTGCTTTTGATATTGAGATCTCTTCCCGAAGTTTTGACCAATATGTATTACCGAGCATTTGTTATTGATACCTGGTGATAAGATAATCTTGTTGTTTTGTGTTTCCGGATATACGAGTTTATCATTTTAGAGTCTTAAAAACTATTATCAACACCTCATCATGTTTCACGCGATAACTACAATTTTCTTCAGTTACATTTAAGCTCTTTAAAATAGTTTTAAATATCATAAAATATTATAAAGGTCAAGGAACAAAAAGATAAACCTTTTATTTGTGGCTGTATAAAGCCCCAGAGCCATCAGTTCAATTTAGACAAAACAAAACAGGGGTCAATCTTTTTGGATTAAGGGTTTTCAGAAGTAGTAGTGTTAATATTTGTTGATATTTATCTAGTTGGAAAAATATTTAAAATTCGCTTAATGTACTTTGATTGAAATGCTAGCAGTATATATTTTGTGGGTCATTTTATATTTCAGGTTAAATTTTTCAGCGTTGGTTACTTTTTCCTGTCCGTTTAAAGGGGATTTATATTTTTTGGAAATAAGAAAAGTAACCTTCAGCATGGGTGATGCGTTGTAGGCTATCATGCGAACATTATCGCATTTTTATTTACAGCATCTTTATTTTCCTGGTTCCATTGACGGTTTACAAATCAATCAGTTTTTTCTTCTAATGTCTGGAAGAGAAGATTGTTTTTGCTAAGTTTACTGAAGTTGTACCTCAAAAATTCTTACGGGCCTGCTAAAGAAAAATCATTTTGTCTTAAAACGAGCTTGATAAACACTTAATTAATTTAATTGATTTTGTTAACAGAAACATTATGGGCTGCCAATCAAGTTTACCGAATAGTATGAAGTTCCCATTCCTTCTACTCATAATATTGCTTATGATACTTTGGTTACAAACGAGCGAAGCAAAGGTATGTTTCATACCCTAATTAATTTTAATGGTGTTGTTAATGCACTATGCTAATTTGTAGAAGTAATTCAACACAGTCAAGTTGACAATTATAAATCCTTTTTTGATTAAAGAATTAAGATTATTTCTTTTGTCTTGTACACCAACATGGCCGCTATGTCTAGTGTCTTTTGTGTCTCTTGGAAATGTGTGAAACGATCTATATCCCATATCAGTATAAGAAAGGTGAATATTGATTAATTATTCACCGATGCCAATCAGTAATGCTTTTTATAATGAATCACATGTAAAGTCTCGTATCAAAATTTTATCAATTTATATCTGCTCCATAAAGTCGTGCACTCTAGATCTCAGACTGGTAAGTCATTATGCAGAAGCTCGATTAAATATATATGTAACCACTCATTCTCATGTGATTTCAGCCAGCCCGTGTAAAATTACAACGTAAAAAACATCCAAGAGTGTGCGGACTAACACAAGTTGGGGACTATTGCAATCCTAAATCAAGGAAATTTATGGTAAAGTGTTTTTACGCTCAATACTTAATGACAATGAAAGTATTTAACATTATAGGAAACCTAAACCAGTACATTAACTTTTTGTTCGAATACTTAGCAATTAGACCTCGATCGCGAGCTAGCATGGACTATGTGTCAATAGCCCATAAAGCCAAAGGCCAAATAGGCTATTGTCTCGTAGTCCATGAGGCCAAGAGGTCTAAATGTTTTAGTATTTTCCGACATACTGGGCAAAAATTGGATATAAATAAATGCTAATTTGGAGATGCTAAACAAGTGAGTTTTTCTCAGACACGCGATCAATTTGCAACTCTCGTTTGTATCCGTAAAAATTCTATGGAAAAAGTAGCAATATTTCTGTTTTCCAATGCTTGTAACTTACCATTGAATATCTTCATTCCATACATAGTAGCTTTTTTGTCTTCTCGGGTATTGAACTATCTAGAAGTTCTTGTAAATTTGACACTTCCGCAAAACATAAAGTAGCCACCATTGTTTTCACAAACTTGCGGGGATTATCACCTCGGACTATCGCAAATAGCCCAAGATTAGGGAGCCAATAAAATTGTAGTATGTGTAACGACTCTTACGTTGGAAAGTACGAAATATAATTATACGAAGATTTTTTTAAGGCATTTAGCAGTGCTTTGGCTTCTTGACTTAAATTTGCAAATAACAATTTTACATTACAGGTTTTCTTTGGTACCAGCTACTGTATTTTAACATTCGATACAGTACAATGTACAAGTACAAATCAATGTATACAGAGAAGTACCACATACGGTACATGTACTATTTATATTGTCTAAAATCAGTACAGATGCTTTAAGAACATGTTTAAGAACATTTGAGGCTGATATACCGAAAATATTTAAGAACGTTCAGCCTCAGTCGAAAAATTCGACGTTCTTATTAAAAAAGAGTGTATATATATATAGTTTTCCATTTTAATAGTTTATAATGTTTGATCGATCCTCAAATTCTCATAACCTAATGTCTTATTTCGAATAAATTATGTTTTTAAGAAGATATATACTGATAGCTGACTGGAGCTGAAATGGATGAACGGTCGTAGTAGATAAATTTAGTATTTTTGTAAAATAAGAAAAATTGCCGGACCTCAATGAGCAAGGATAGTCACTCCCACTGAATCTATTGTTGTAAGAACTAACATTTATGCAAAACACTTAAATATTTATGTAAATTTGAGTTACTTCAGTCAGTAACAAACCTGATGATGGACGATAAAATCCGCCCGAAATATAGTTTACTTGTAATTCTTTTTATCACTAAAAAAAAAGAGGAAGAGTTTTTTTGGTTTTAATTTATCTTTTTTTTGTCTTCAGAAATGTTGTGACAGAGGCCTAACATGTACCCTTACAACAGTAGACCAAACCAGTTTCACGCGGAAAGGAAAATACCAAAAAGTCAAATTGCTATTTACTTGTCAAAAACCAGAAATTGAAGAACAAGAGAAGATGGAAGAAGATATAAAGAACCTTCATTAATGACTTCGGAATTTGTCCCTTATCCTAAAACTTAATGCGTCACAGCTCCAATGAAAACACTCAAACAACGTGGACAGAACTTCGCGTTTCTTCCGTAAATTAAGCAAAATGTATTTATTTATAAATCATATTTATTTGGGCAAAACCTGCGGACTATCAAGAAAAAGTTTTATCGAGTCCTTGCTTGCCAAAAGCTGGAAGAAAACGTAGATGAAATTAATTTCTTTCAGCAAACATAACAAAGAGAAATTACGTTGGAACTATATCTAGAGACGCTGTTTCAAATAAGATCTTTATAAAGAAAATGATGGATTTTATCAAAACTAATATATTTTAGAAATTTTCTGTTTTAGAATCAACCAGTTGGTTTTAAAGTTAGTCGAATATTTTTATAACAACAACCAAACTGTGTTTGGATAAGACAAGTTCTCTTCAGGAAGAGTAAAAATAGGTAGATGTTACCTAAATAGTAACTTTTTTAATACATTTGGTAAAAAAATGGAAAAAAGTGTTCATCTGTTTTGCATGCTTCACTGATTGTGTTTTTTTAAGTTTTAAGTTTTGAATTAGTCAACTGATGTAAACGCGAGCCAAATCGTGTTTGAATAGGAAACCAAAAGAAGTCAAAGCCATATTGAGATGTTGAAAGTGTGCACGCTTATTTTATGAGAACCAGTAACATTTTCCGCGGCCAATTGTTCATAATTTTTTTGCCACTTTTTGTGATTTCAGGATCAGGCTCAAATTGTTCTTCATTCTGTTGTTATTTCTATCAGTTCATATTAAGGAGAAAGCATTAAATAGAAAAAAAAACGATGGGCCTAGCATTTTAGAGTTCTGAATATGAAACACCTTAAGACTTTTTGTGTTGTAGATTGTGTTAACAAGCCTCAGTCTGAGATTGTTCTTAAATTGTTCTTACTTTTCGGTCAATTTCTGCTTCGTTATTATGAAGTTGCTCTTATAAAACAAGCGTGTAAGATGATTAGATTTCAAAGCTTTTTGTCTCAAAACGTTGGCACGTAGAACAGGTTACAGAGTTTTTAATACCTAAAAAATTAATTTTTAAAAGACAAACGTATTTAATTTTACAGAAAACGCGCAAAATCTCAAAAGTAATAATAATATTCTCATTTTCAATAAAGTTTTCACATTTTAAAACCTTTTGTAAACAGAAATTTTGCATTTGAAATTAAATTATTGTTTAGCTTTGCAGACTTGAGAGATACATTTAACACTATTTTTCCTGACTTTTTTCCCATTGAGGACGAAGTCAATTTAAGGCCACTTAAACTCGATACTTTTAGTGACATTTTTAATGATATCTCCGTCATTATTTTGAAAATCGAAAAAAATGATAATCACTTTACAGATTGAGTAAAAAGGAAGACTCCTAAATATTTTCAAATTTTTCGAATGGGATTTGTGGGAGTTTTTTAAAGGGAAATTTGAATTTGGGTAAATTTTAGTGAAGTATAAAAATTAACTTTGGAGTTAATATTTGATAGAAAATCGCCAAACCGTCCTCTAACCAAGTTGGACCTTCGCATGGTCTGGAGGGACG